>JALGBA010002661.1:0-111153 GCA_023970755.1 Azemiops feae
AATCAGGCGTGATTCATTTAACAAATGCATCACTTAGTGGTGGAAATTCCAGGTCCCAGTGTGGCCATACATTGCAGTATCTGTATTTCTCTGCTGCCAGTGGCTCCCTTCGTCTGGCCTTTAATGGGGCATGCTGGGAATTGTAGTACATTTGAGGTGTGCAGGATCATCCCACGCCCAAAGCATGATTTAGGGCAGGGGTCTTTTAAGACTTGTGGACTTCAACTCCCAGAATTCCTCAGCCAGCGTGCCTGGCTGAAGAATTCTGGGAGTTGAAGTCCATAAGTCATAAAAGGGCCAAGTTTGAAGACCCCTGATTTAGGGATATTGAAGACTGTGACAGGTGTTTTACACGTGCAAGAAAGGAAATTGAACCATCAGGGAAGAAAAGCAGGATGCCTCCAGATTCTGCTTTTAATAAAAAGCACTGCCTAGAGTTATGAGGTTTGATAGCCACCTAATGCAGAATAAGGTGATACGATCACTTCTAGTGATCACTTCTGGTGAGAAAAGGACTAGGGGTGACATGATAGCAATATTCCAGTATTTGAGGGGTTGTCACATAGAAGAGAGAGTCAAGCTATTCTCCAAAGCACCTGAAGGCAGGACAAGAAACAATGGGTGAAAACTAATCAAGGAGAGAAGCCACCTGGAATTAAGGAGAAACTTCCTGATAGTGAGAACAATTAACCAGTGGAACTACTTTCCTCCAGAAGTTGTGGCTGCTCCAACACTGGAGGTTTTCAAGAAGAGACTGGACAGCCACTTGTCTGAAATGGTATAGGGTCTCCTGCTTGAGCAGGGGGTTGGACTAGAAGACCTCCAAGGTCCCTTCCAGCTCTATTCTGATTGCTCTTGATACTATCCCTCTGTTGATGCAAGCCCAGGACTGCATTGGCATTTTTGTCAGCTGCAACACACGTAGGCTCATCCTTAAGTACTGCTCTTTAAACTTTAAACCTTTAACTTAGCTCCAGATCTTTCCGCTACCCCTTAAAAGCACGAAGCCAGCCAGGAGCAACGATGATTTGTCCCGAGTTCACGTGAAACCTAATCCCTTCTGCCTCCATTTGACTAATGGAGCGTGTTGAAGAGGGGGGCGCGCATGCGCGATGGGGACCGTCGAGAGGTCTCTGCGCTAAAAGGCAGCCGGCTTTCACTTCAAAGCTGAGTAATGGAGAGGGCAGGACTTGTTGCCTAGCAACCCTCCATCGGGAGCCGGGTAGACCTGTGCGCGGAGCTGAAGCGCCTGAGGGAGATTTTTGCTCCTTCTCTTTAGATCGCGGAGCTTAAAGAGCTGGTAGCTCGTCTGAAAGATCCCTCCGTTGTTGCAAAAGCAGCGCCCTCTTCACTTCCTTGGAGTACGGGATTCTCCGACAACCATCGGCTGAGAAACTGGCTGGGGCAGGATAACAGAGTTGGAAGGCACCTTGGAGGTCATCTAGTCCAGAGGTCCCCAACCTTGGCAACTTTAAGACTTGTGGACTTCAACTCCCAGAATTCCTCAGCCAGCCAAGCTGGCTGAGGAATTCTGGGAATTGAAGTCCACAAGTCTTAAAAGTTACTAAGGTTGGAGATCCCTGATCTAGTCCAACTCCCTGTTCAAGCAGGAGGCACTATACCAGGGGTAGGCAACCTTGGCTCTTTTATGACTCGTGTACTTCAAATCCCAGAATTCCTGAGCCAACATGGCTGGCTCAGGAATTCTGGGAGTTGAAGTCCACGAGTCATAAAAGAGCCAAGGTTGCCTACCCCTGCACTATACCATTTCAGACAAGTAGTTGTCCAGGCTGTTCTTAAAAGCCTCCAGTGTTGGAGCACCCACAACGTCTGGTGGCAAGCTGTTCCACTGGTTAATTGTTCTCACAGTCAGGAAATTTCTCCTAGGTTGCTTCTCTCCTTGATTAGTTTCCATTCGTTGCTTCTTGTCCTATCTTCGGAAAATAGGTTGACGGGGCCCCAATCTTTTCAGCTTTCCAAAGCAACTGAAGGCAAGATGAGAAACGATGGATGGAAACAAATCAAGGAGAAAAGCAACCTAGAACTAAGGGGAAATTTGCAATATGGTGAATATAAGGGGAAATTTTCTAATAGTGAGAACAATTAACCGATGGAACAACTTCCCTTCATAAGTTGTGGGTGCTCCAACACTGGAGGTTTTTAAGAAGAGACTGGACAGCCATTTGTCTGAAACGGTGTAGGGTTTTCTGCTTGAGCAGGGGGTTGGACTAGAAGACCTCCAAGGTCCCTTCCAACTTTGTTATTTTGTGTTGCTCAATCTGAAAAGTCTGATCCGTCATCCGAGCCTTTGAAAATGGGAAGGCATCAGATTTTGATTCATTAAAGTTGAGGAAGTCTCATATCAGGAACTGACTGCTTTAGATTGGGCTCAGAAACAAAGCAGGGATGAGTTTGGTTTAATTTTTGGATAGGAGACCACCAGGGAATGCCCTGACTTGGAGGTGGAGCAGGGATTATCTGGTTAGTTTGTGGATATGAGACCACTGGGAAATGCCATGTATTTGGGAGCCAGACAGGTGGATCTGATTACTTCTTGGACAAGAGGCCACCAGGAGATGCCATGGCTTGGGAGCCAAGCAGAGATGGGTCTAGTTCAGAGCTCCCCAACCTTTCCAGCCTGGGGGCTCGGAAGGAAAGAGAGGAGCAGGCAAATGGGTGCACTTGCGGCGCCGGCACTAGCGCCCATGCGCATGCGCAAATGGGCTGCTGGCGCCCATGCAAACGGGCCACTGATGCCCCACACGCATCCGCAAACGGATTGCTAGCACCCACATGGCAGTGATGGCAGTGCTAGCGCCCCCACGCATGTGCAAATGGGGCTACTAATGCCTTCGCGGCAGTGCTACCGCGAGTGGGGGGCCTGACCAGCTATTCCCACGGACTGGTGGCTAACAGGCCATGGTCCGGTACCGGGCCACGGACCATAGGTTGGAAACCCCTGTTCTAGTCAATTCATGAAAAAGAGACCACCAGGAAATCCTAGAGCTTCAGATATATTTTCAGGAATTAAAGAATTTCCCAGAAGACAAATAAACATTTCCCTTGTTGATACCACGAAAAATACAGGCTATCTAGCCTTACAGTGCAGGGATGCCCTCAACCCAGTGTTTTTTTGATTGTTGAGAAAAATAGGCTTTTCTTAGGAAAAAAAACCCCAATTAAACAGGTCCCAAATAAAAGACTTTGAACAGACAACAATAAATACCGCTCTGAGCTGCCTTTCAAAAGACCCAAGAGAGAAGCTACAGATTTAAACGCCTTGAGACTTACCAAATACAGGTAGTCCTCGACTTATGTCCTCAATTGAGCCCAACATTTCGGTTTCCAAGCGAAACATTTGTTAAGTGAATTTTGCCCCGTGTTACGACCTTTCTTGCCACAGTTGTTAAGTGAATCACTGCAGCTAAGTTAGTATTATGGTTGTTAAGTGAATCTGGCTTCCCCATTGACTTTGTTTGTCAGAAGGTCTCAAAAGGGGATCATGTGACTTCAGGGACATTGCAACCGTCATAAGTACATGCCAGTTGCCAAGCATCTGAATTTTGATCACGTGACCGTGGGGATGTTGCAAAGGTTGTAAATGTCAAAAAAATGGTTATAAGTTACTTTTTTCAGTGCTGTTGTAAATTTGAACGGTCACTAAATGAACTGTTGCAAGTTGAAGACTATCTATAAAGTGGTATTAATGCTTAAGTTGATGACACAAAAAACTCCAGCACTAGTTCCCAGGAACAGAAATTCAAGTCTCTGGAAGTTTCAGCCAAAATCCTCCTTTTTTTTTTTTTTGGCCCCATGAAAGCTAAGTTCAGAATGTGAAGAGGGTGGTATAGATAATCTTACAGTGCCCTTCTCCGCACTGCTATATTTCAAATGCTGCAAATCTGGCATGGAAAATCCAGCTTTTTGGGTGAACTTTGAAGATTTTTATACACTCAACCTCTTATTAGCAATAATAAGAAGTACCATGAACTAAAATAGAACAGGGAAAACAAGAAGCAGAGAGAGAAATTAAAGGAAAAGCTAGAAGTGCAATAAGAAAAAAGTAGGAGAAACTAGAAAAATATTAAAAGGCTGAAAGATAAAAAGAACTGCCTTCAGATATCCTTCAGAGGAGTTATAAGTGCAATTATATTTTTACCCCTCTGTCTAAAGGTACTTCATAACTCTTTCTATACTGTAACCTGTCTAATCATCAAAACTATAAATTACTGTTGATTTTTGTTAATCAAAAAAGGCCATAGAGGTTTTCTGTCATCAATGAATGTATATTAATCCAATCTTTCTCAATCTTGGCTGCTTCAACTCCTAGAATTTCCTGTGAGCAATGCTAGCTGGAGAATTCTGGGAGTTGAAGTTCGAACAACTTAGAAGTTACCCAGGTTGAAAACCATTGCTTTAATCTTACACTGTGATCTCATTAGAAGCAAATACAAGTGAAGAAATTGTACCTATCCCCAAAAGGGACTGGATGGATGATCTTCACGGGACCCCTTGCTTGATTCAGCCAGTTTCATTCCACATACAGCATTAAACTTGTGAACTCTCAAGCTTCCTCCTTCCGTTATATATTCAAGATGGACAGTGTTTAATATTTATTTGCCATGTACATGTAGGGGTGTGGGTCTATACCTATGTTGTATATAGCATGTTTAGGTGTGCGTCATGTATGTGTTTCACTTTGAGAGCGGGCAATTAAATTTCATTTTTGATGTGCGCCACTGTGCCCATAGTAAAAAAATGACAACAAAGGTTATCTTATCTGCTGGAAATAAAGACTGGCAGGATAAACCAGTTGTTACAGAGATTGATAGATCAGAATTTAATCAAAAGGCCACAGAGGGGATCCTGGCATGTGTGAATGGAAGTTTAACCAATGTGGCTTTTGCCTCGCAGGTCTAGCCTCACACAGCTGGGTGTTTTTCACTAGAACACGCTCATGTCTCCAATGTGAGCTGGAAGCAAAAAGTAAAAAGGATTGCAAAATGAAAAGAGAGCAAGAGAGCAATGAATGATAAAGATATTGGAACATGCCCATATGGCTAAATTGACCTCTTTGATTAGAGAAAAGACAGTATCTACACAGAAACCTCTTACGGACTTTTTGCATGAAACAAGACAAAAAAGAATCCATGTTTTCTGGTTTTGATGTTTAGACAGGCTAGGATATAGAAAGAAGAGAACTTCGTTGTAACCTTAAAGTAAGAGGTACATTTATACTTATGACTCCTGTAAAGAAAATTGTAAATGACTTTGTCATATTTCTTTTCTTTTCTTTTGCAGCTTTGAACCTTCCTTCCTTCCTTCCTTCCTTCCTTCCTTCCTTCCTTCCTTCCTTCCTTCCTTCCTTCCTTCCTCTCTCCCCTCTCTCATTCCTTCCTTCTTACCTTCTTCTCCCTTTCATTTTATTGATTGATTTATTAAATGTAAATGCCACCCATCTCGTTCTCAAGTTACTGTGGGTGGCATATGAATTTAAATTTGTTATTTGATGTAGAAGCCATAACAATGCTTGAGCAAGGAGTTGGACTAGAAGACCTCCAAGAGCCCTTCCAACTCTGATATTCTGTTACGTTAGCTTTTGCTCGTTATTAATCTTTCTTCATTTTTTTAAAAAATAAAATAAAATTATATTTTAAAAAGAAAAGGCAAAATCCTTTGGCCAAATGCACTATATTACCCAAACAGATGGATATCATATTGCAGACCTGAAGGCATCCTTTAAAAAAAAACAAAAAAAACCCCTCAATAAATTCTACTTGTCTTCAGCTATTTTGCTCTGCTTACATCTGCAGCCAGATTTGCTATATTCTGGTAAAATGGCTTTTTTTTACCAAGTACTGGTGGGACGATGGCATCTTTGCAATTTTCTTAACACTGATGCAGAACAAGCACTCCGACGTTTTGATGGTGTGTTTTTTTTCCAGCTTCACAGCCTAGCCTCAGGGCTCTCCAACCAGGTAACAACTAGGTTGAGTCTCACAAATGAAGACAAAATCTGAGTCAGCTTAATTTCCTCTATTACTTGCCATTTCTCCTCTGAAATTGCTCAGATATTGGATTTCCTTGCAAGGGGAAGAGGTTGACTGGAGGACAGGATGAACTGCAAGCAAAATGGGAGGACAGGATGAACTGCAAGGAAAGAGGCTGCAATGGGCACTTAAGAGGCAAAATGAGAAGTTTCAGAGGTCAGGAAGACATTGCTGCCCTAATGAGGCCCCGCTGGAGAAACATAATTTTTCTTTCTGCTTGGTAGGGCAGATCCAGGCTGAGCAGAGAGGTTATACTGGATCAGTGTATGATTATCAGCCTTATGGTGGAAGAAAGAGCTTAGAATCAGAGTATCCTCGGATTGAAAGGCACCCTGGAGGTCATCCATTCCAACCCTCCCTGTTCAGAGCAGGAATTCAAACTGAAATATGCCAGGGAGCTAGTTAACTAGCTTCCATCCAATGGGAGGAGAACCAACACCTGATTTATGATTTCTCCATTGCATGTATAGCTTGTCTTTCCTCCAGGAACTCAAGGCATATAGTGGTCTTGGCTCCTGTTTTTCTCGCCCTGCGTGGGAGACTCATCTAAGAGAAAATGCCTACTCCAAAGTTTCCATGACGGAAGATTGATCCCGACTCTCCCTAGTTTTAAGGGCAACACTTTCACCACTATATCACTATGGCTAGGGGTTTCTATAGGGAGGGTGATCAAAAAAGTCAAGATGGCAGCCAAATCATGCACAGACCCCTTTTTAAGTGTTATCGGGATTTTTCTGTGGATGCCGCTGATCCTGGCTTTTGAACCAAAGAGGATCTTTTTTTATCCAATGGCTAGCCCAATTTTAAATACGTTTAGCAACTTGTACGTGGTCCACGGTACTCATTCCTGATCTTCATGCTCTATCAATTTACCCAGTGGTAAATTAGGGTGAGATTCACTCCAAATCAGCCACTTTACTTTGAAGCTAAGGGAAGATTTGAATCTAGGATTTTTCTAGTCAGATTTCATGGTTACCTTGGGAAATTTGTACCTGTTCAGGTTCAAGTTGAGCATCAAATAATAATACTTTGAAAGTTTCCTGGATGGATAGTGTCATACCATGATTTAGGCACTAGGTGGAGCCAAGCTTGATTATTTATTAATCCGCTTCATATAGCAGCCCATCTCACAAAAATCACTCTGGGCACTGTACAACAATCATTGTTTACAGATAGCCCTCAGGTTAGGGCCTCAATTGGGACTGGAATTTTGGTCATTAGTCACGACAGACATATGTCAAGGCAGCCACCTAACCGGATCCAATTTTATAACCATTTATATGGTGGTCATTAAATGAGCCATGCAGACATAAGTTTGAATCTATTCTCCTGAATGGGCTTTTCTTTCCCCAGAAACGGGCAGGAAACATCACAAATCATGACTGTGTAACTACAGGATGTTGCAATTAATCATAAATGGGAAACGTGGAATGTGGTCATATGACTGCATGGGGGAGAGGAGGAAATGATATTTTATGACAGTCGAAAATGTTTTATGAGCCATAAAGCACGCTTCTGAAGCCGTGGTAACTCCGAACAGTCGTTAAGTGATCGGTCGTAAGTCGAGGACTACCTCTAGGTTGGGATGAGAAGGCTTCTGTTGGTTTTGTTCTTCTTTGAGAACGTTTTTCTTCTTCCAGCGCTTTCCCCCCATATGCTGATGCTCCCTTGAGTGTCCTCTTTTTCCACTGTTGAGTGTGCAACAAAATGCAACCACGTGGAGAAAAATAATGCGTGGATTTTATTGAGAAGAATATTCATAGAAAAGGATCTGTGACAAAAAGCCAAAACCCCATCTCCCGGTCTCTTTTCCAGCTTTCTCGCTGCCGTTGCACTGCAAAAAACTCAGAGGGCAGACATTTTCAATTTTAAAAATTCCACTTCCAATTTGTGCCTTGAATCCAAGAGAATTTAACAGAAAACAGAGTTGGAAGGGACCTTGGAGGTCTTCTAGCCCATTCCCCTGTTCAAGCAGGAAACTATACTATCCCAGTCAAATGGCTATCCTTAAAAACCTCCAGTGATGGAGCACCCACAACTTTTGAAGGCAAGCCGTTGCCTCGGTTAATTGTTCTAACTGCCAGGAAGTTTCTCCTTAGTTCTAGGTTGCTTCTCTCCTTGATTAGTTTCCGTCCATTGCTTCTTGTCCTGCCTTCAGGGGCTGTGGAGAACAGCTTGACTCCCTCTTCTTTGGGGCAGCTCCTTAGATATTGGAAGACTGCTATCATGTCACCCCTCGTCCTTCTCTTCATTAAACTTACTAGACATACCCAATTCCAGCAACCGTTCTTTATAAGTTTTATCCTTCAGTCCCCTAATCATCTTTGCTGCTCTTCTCTGTACTCTTTCTAGAGCCTCAACATATTTTTTATATTGTGGCAACCAAAACTTAAATTTAAGTTTTAAAATTTAAGCATCATAAAAAGCAAAGGGAACAAATTCAGTGCTGGGGAGATTATGTTAACTCCCTAAGACAAGGTGGGCAACAGGCCAAGGGCTGACCTGCAAAAAATTGATGGATTCAAAACAAACTATTAAAATGCCTGCCATTTCTTTTCAGTTAAAATGTAATTAAGTTAAACACAATCCATATCATCTTAAAAGGGTGGCCAGTCTTTTCTGAGATTGAAACTAAGCAGGAATAGGGCTGGGTGGAAGGCCACAAAGAGACCCCAGTGCTTTAGGCTAGAAGGAGAATTTTTAAAATGTGCTGGAAGAAGACAGAGGCGACCCACTTCTATCTTGTACTAAGAGACCATGTGGATACATCGATGTAGGAATTTAACAGGTCATGTTTTGATTTCTTCTGTATTATAGACCTCCTGCTTGCTTTAAAACTGTCCCCTCAGAGTGAGATGGCGGCAAACACATAATAATAATAATAATAATAATAATAATAATAATAATAATAATAATAATAATAATAATAATAATAATAATAATAATAATAATAATAATAATAATAATAATAATAATAATAAAGTTGGAAGGGACCTTGGAGGTCATCTAGTCCAACCCCCTGCTCAGGCAGGAAGCCCTATACCATTTCAGACAAATGGCTGTCCAGTCTCTTCTTAAAAACCTCCAATGTTGGAGCATTCACCGCTTCTAGAGGCAGGTTGTTCCACTGGTTAATTGTTCTCACTGTCAGGAAGTTTCTCCTCAGTTCCAGTTGCTTCTCTCCTTGATTAGTTTCCATCCGTTGCTTCTTGTCCTGCCTTCAGGCGCCTTGGAAAATAGTGGCAGCCCCTGAGTATTGGAGCACTGCTGTCATGTCCCCCCTCGTCCTTCTCTTCATTAAACTAGACATACCCAATTCCGGCAATCGTTCCTTATATATTTTAGCCTCCAGTAAATTGTTGGAGAAATTTAAGTGGGCACCATTGGCCTTGAATCTAAGGCTGTCCACTAAAAACTTTGAGGAAAGATATCCATTTTGGGGCAGCTAGATCAGTGCCTCAGCCACTTTAATATGTGTGGACTTCAACTCCCAGAATTCCCCAGCCAGCTTGCACAAATTTCAGTTCCCATAATTCCTCAGCTACCACACCTGATCTTCAATTCCCAGAATTCTCCTGGGAGTTGGATTTAGTTGAAATACCTAAATTTCAACTTCCCAGAATTCCCCTTCCCAGCATTCCCCAGACTTGAACTCCCAGAATTCCCCAGGAAGCATGTGTGGACTTCAACTCCCAGAATTCAGAGTTGCTCAGGCTGAGAAATATTGAGAAATACTTGTTTCTCCTTGTGCATTCTCTTGTTAGTCAAATTCCTGGGTTTCTTTCCACCTCGATGCTTTTAATGCAACAAAACAGCACTCCTTCTCTTCTCCCTACAACAACCCCGTGAGGTAGGCTAGGTTGAGCTTGAGAGAGACAAAACGGTCTCCAGATACCAGTGAGCTTCCACCACTGGGTCAACATGACCCGCGACTCTTCAACCCCAGTTCCCCCAAAAGTAGAGCATGATGGAGCATGTGCTTCCTTCCTCCAAATTCCTCCTTGGGCCCCCACAAACTGGCCCAGTTGCCTGGAAAAGGAAGGACCCCCCCCTTCCCTTCCGTCTCCCTCTCAGCCAGACCCCCATTACCTTCAGGACTCCCAGCTGGAAGAAGGAAGGAATCGGCAAAGCCACAAGAATACTGACTGTACGGCACACATACGAATACACGTGGGATTCCCCCCTTCTTCCCCCACCCAGGGGGGGAGAAGTGGATTAGCCCTCAGCCAATTGCCAGCTTCTGGGGCTGCTGGAGGGGGAGGCGGAGGAGGAGGGGGCGAGACTCTGCGGGTGGGGCCGAAAGCCCCTTGCTGGCAGTTCCTTCCTTGTTATTGGTTCCCATCCTGCTGGTTTAAGGAGCAAGGAAGCTTCCTCTCCATCTAACACGCCTGCCTGCCCAGCCTATAAGACTCAGAAGCAGTGGGGGGGTGGGGGGAGAGAGTGGGAGAGAGAGAGAGAAGGAGAGAGAGAGAGATGCACCCCCAGAAACCTGGAGAGGCAGCTTGGCTTTGAATCCGAATCTCAAAAGGCGGGAGGAGAGAAGCAGAGCCACACCTGGGAGAAAGTCAGGATTCTTGCCAAGACTAACCATGAATAAAACCACCATCCTCCACTTTTTCACTGAGGACTGGGATGTCAACTGCAGCTTCTTCGATGCTCTGCAGGAGACCTTGGAGGGTACGGTGGAAGAAGGGGCGCAGGACACGGGGCGGTGGGCTGTGGGGAGAATCTCAGTTTGCACGGCCGAGAGCTGGAATGAATTTATTTTTATTTTTTTCCCCCTCCCTTCCATGCTTCTCTTCCTCCCGTTCCCCTCCTCTTACGGGGCATTAAGGTCCTTCCTGTCGGGCCACCACGGACCAGATTGGGACCTGCTGGCCACGGAGCAGCGCCGGGGATCTGGTGGCACGACCTTGCCCCGAGTTTGTCAACGGAGTGAAGTACAACACCACTCGTGAGTAGCCTGAGACCCTCCCCAAATGCTCTTCCTCATTCGGAGACCCTGGGGGAGAAGCTGAGCCTCAACAACTGCAAAAAATGTTTTGCCCGTCTCCACCCAAGTTACTTTCCTATATAAATCTCTTTCCCCCCCCCCATGCAGATGTGACTTATATGTGGGTTTCTTGCGAGTTGATGGGAGGGATTTAACTTTGGAAGAAAATTAAGGCTGCTGTTAACAATGCAGGAACGTGCATCGTCCCAAATTCTCTCTTTGTGTGTGTGTGTAAATGGGTGTCTTAGGTATTTATGAGTAAAACAACGTACGGATCTCAATTTCTGTAACGTGTAGAAATCCCTCTGTGAGTTTGTGTGCAAGGCTAACCCTACCTAGATCTCCTTTCACCCATCCAGACAGCAAATTAGTCCCTGTTTCTCAATATTATGTCTGGTGTGGTTAATCTTCCTTCATTCTGAAGTGATACCGTCTTGGCAAGCTTTGATTGAAAGAGGCCACAGTCCTGTTTCTGGACAAGCTAAGGGCGTTCTTGAATTTCAGCTTTGCTTTTCCAAGTGCCTAAATTGTCAGTTTCTATTCTGTATCACACAAATGTAAAAACTAGTTTTATTCGGGGAACAAAGCCCCCCCACCCGCCCATTGAATTTGGATAAAATGACCATCCCCAAAGAGAATGACTGTTTAGTTGTACAGGTAACCCTCGACTTACGACCACAATGGAGCCCAACATTTATGTTGCTAAGTGAGACATTTGTTAAGTCAGCTTTGCCCCATTTTATGACCTTTCTTGCCTCAGTTGTTAAGTGAATCACTGCAGTTGATAAAATAGTAACCCGGTTGTTAAGTGAATCTGGATTCCCCATTGATTTTGCTCGTCAGTAGGTCACAAAAGGGGATCACGTGACCTTGGGACACAGCAACGGTCGTAAATATGAACCAGTTGCCAAGTGCTTGAATTTTGATCACGTGACCACGGAGATGCTGCCACAGTCGTAAGTGTGAAAAATGTTCTTAAGTTACTCTTTTCAATGCCGTTGTAACTTTGAACAGTCACTAAATGATCTGTTGTAAGTTGAGGACCATCTGTACATGTCTGAAAAGGGTGGGGAGAAGTATTTATTTGTGGCTGAGTACAGATAGTCCTCAACTTACGACTGATCACATATCGATAAAAACAGAATTTATAACCCAGGCTTGAAGGTCACATGAGTACAATTTACGTTCCCCCCCCCTAGTTTTTGGCAAAAAAACATCCCATAACGAAGAAGGGGTCTGCTTAACGACTGCAGCCGCCACAAAAAAGGTCTTAAAATCAGGTGCAGTCATACGACGACCTGCTTTACAGCCATCACCACTTAACGACCGAAATTGCCGGCTCAATTACGATTGTAATTCAACTACTTGTACAGAGTTTTTCTAGGGGGATGTTATTCGTGTGTGAAACTTAACATTTATGACACGGGACTCTTTGGGCTGGTGGCAAAGTTGGAGAGAAAGGCAGAATCAGGTATTCCTTCCAGGAAGGAAGAATTTCGTGAATAATTGTAGTTTTTCCACGGGACGAAATGAATAAACCAAGCAACATAATTGCACAGCTGATCCTTCAGAGCTCAATTTTTAAAAATCAAAAGCCAACCGATTCTGGAATCCTTTCCTCTCGTTTCGGAGTTACTGAGAAAAAGAGAGTGAAACAGCTTCTCCTTATGGGAAATGATTGTGTATTATTTCACACTGCCAAGACTTTTGAGTGCAGGATCTGAAAACGCATCCTGGTATTTAGCAGAATCCACGAACACCAAAGGCTGGAAATAAGCAAGCTACATTACAGATAGTCCTCGCCTTATAACCATTTATTTAGTGGCCATTTGAAGTTACAACAGCACTGAAAAAAGCGACCTATGATCTTTTTTCACACTTACGACCATTGCAGCATCTCCATGATCATATGGCCAATGCAGATGCTTGGCAAATGGCTCGTATTTATGACGGTTGCAGGGGTTACGTGATCCCCTTTTACAACCTTCTGACCAGCAAAGTCAACGGGGAAGCCAGATTCACTTAACAACCGTGTTACTAGCTTAACAACTGCAGTGATTCACTTAACAACTGTGGCAAGAAAGGTCGCAGAATGGGACAAAACTGATTTAACAACTGTCTTGCTTAGCAATAGAAATTTTGGGCTGAATTGTGGTGATAAGTCGAGGACTATCTTACTAGCTTATGATAGTGAATTCCAAGGGTTTTTTTTTTTTTAATATGTTATATAAAAATATATTTTCTTTTGTCCTGATTCTTCCAGGGTTCCATTTCATTAGGCTACCTTTGATTGTAATATTTTGGGGAAAGGAAAATAGCTTCTCCTTTTCCGCTTTATTCATAGCATGTTTAATTTTGTGTGCTTAAATCATGTCCCCTCTCGTCCGCTTCCTTTCCGGGCTTAAAAGACCCAAATGTCACAACTTTTCATCCTAGAGAAACTCTTCCAACCTCTGGATCATCTTGGTTGGCCTCCTCTGAACTGTTTATATCTCCACTTTTAGCCCTTTGGGTTGCAGTGACCAGGAGGGCACACAATACTGGCAGTCCTCGCTTAATGACCTGTCACTTAGCGACCGTTTGAAATTACGACAAACACTCAATGGTGTGAGTTGGTTCTGGAAGTCCAACAGTGGCGCACATGCACACACACACACACACGCATGCACATACCATTTTCTGGCAAATAGCAAACAGGAATGCATCGATTTGTTTAACGACTCTGGCCTTTGCTTAACAAACCCAGGATTTGCCTTACAATGACGAGGTTTACTTTACAACTGTGCATGCCTTACTTCCATGGTGATTGCTTATTGACCACTGCAAAGAAAGGTCATAAAATAGGGTCAGTCACGTAGGTACCCCCACTGAACAACGAGCATGAGTTACAACAGAAACTTTGGGCGCCATTAATGCAGTAAATTGAGGACTACCTATATTCCAAATGCAGGCAGGCAATTTAATTTCTATAAAAGCATTATTTTTATTTATTAAATTTCTGTGCCGCCCAGCTCACCAATAAGGCAACTCTGGGTGGCTATATGATTATGATATTGATATCTGTGATTATCCTAATATGTTGTTAGCCTTTTTTTCCTCCTTAACTCCTTCTTTTGCCTAATTCCACACTCATAAAACAATCTGAGAAATTACAAACCACGCTCACACATGTGTGCTAATTCTCCAGAGGAAAAGGGCTCCTTTAGAATCTTCCTAAGGGTGAGAACTGGGATCTGTGTATGTGTTTAAGAATGCTAAGGAACAATTATTCAGGAGGAATTATTCCAAGGGATCTGGACTTTGTCAGAAATATGAATTATATTGTCACAAGACCTCCCCAAACGCTTAATTTAAAATTAATTTTGCAAACAAATACCAATGGAAATATAATAATTGTGCTATTATATTATGGCACTGCTTCCATCTCATTGTCTCCCTGAGATTCTCAAAGCCCATTGAACAGAATAACAGAGTTGGAAGGGACTTGGGAGGTTTTCTAGTCCAACCCCCTGCTCAAGCAGGAGACCCTACACCATTTCAGACAAATGGCTGTCCAATCTCCTCTTAAAAACTTCCAGTGTTGGAGCGTTCACAGCTTCTGGAGGCAGGTTGTTCCACTGGTTAATTGTTCCAACTGTTAGAAAATTTCTCCTTAATTCCAAGTTGCTTCTCTCCTTGATGAGTTTCCATCCGTTGCTCCTTGTCCTGCCTTCAGGGGCTTTGGAGACGAGATTGCCCCCCTCTACTTTGTGGCAGCCCCTCAAATACTGGAAGACTGCTATAACGTCACCCTTAGTCCTTCTTTCCATTAAACTAGACATACCCAATTCCAGCAACCATTCTTTGTATGTTTTAGCCTCCAGTCCCCTAATCCTCTTTGTTGCTCTTCTCTGCACTCTTTCCAGAGTCTCTACATCTTTTTTACATCGTGGTGACCAAAACTGGTTGCAGCATTCCAAGTGTGGCCTTACCAAGGCCTTGTAAAGCGGTATTAACACTTCACGTGATCTTGATTCTAACTTGAAGGGGCAAAATGCAACATAGGAAAGTTTTCAAGCTTACAGTCTGCATTTTGCTGAAACTACTTTAAACGTACAACTCCATCGATTGTTTCAAATGAACTTATTCTTTTTTTTCTCCTCACTTTTTCCTCTTGGTTAGAATTCCTTTCCTGATTCATGGAATGGATACAATTGACTTCTTAAAGAATAATATCTTATCTTGGCTTCCGATAACCATAGGTTGCTTCCACCGTAAACTTGAAGTCATCCCCCTCCAGTGCAGTTTTGCAAAGGACCTTAAAACAATCTTTTTCTTCATTTTAGCCAACCTGGTTTGACTCTGCATCCTAGCAGCTGGCGACTGGGGCTGATTTAAATAATGGAATTTTGACCCAAGCCAGATCCCAAGCAATGTTTTAATGTCACCTTAGCTCAATAAACTACAGCTGAAAGAGTGAACAGGCAGCCTAATTGTTCCCGCAGTCCGTGGAGTTTCATCTCCAGCCCATTTTAAAAAGTAAGGAAAATTCTTAACCCTAAATCCGAGTCAGGAAAAGGAAGAAGCATCTGCGTGACTTGGTTGAGTAAGATCCGTGATTATCCAGTGTCTTAGCTGGAATGGAGACTAAGAGGGAAAGAGGCCGCAAAACAGAAATTATTACGTTGTTGTTGCAACTGTGGAATGCTTCCATAAATCTGTTTGTTTGTAAGATTGCACTAAGTCCAGAATTTTTTCAACAAAAAAACCCAGAAGGGATTTTTTTTCCCCCAGAGAAACATATTATTGAACCTACACCATATGCTAGAATGAGTTGGTGGATTGCGAGCTGATCTATGCTGCAGGGGCTGATTGTCTTATGAACCCATAAAGGGGTTTGATTTGTTCGTGGTTTGTTTTGTTTGGAGAAAGTATGTAATGTGAATGCAGGCGTTAGGATTTGTGATCCCAGCAGGGGGCAGCACCCGGCTTACCTTAGCTTAGAATACAGAATAACAGAGTTGGAAGGGACCTTGGAGGTCTTCTATCTAGTCCAGCCCCCCTGCTATAGTAGGAGACCCTATACCATTTCAAGCAAATGGTTGTCCAATCTCTTCTTAAAAATTTCGAGTGTTGGAGCATTCACAACTTCTGGAGGCAGGTTGTTCCACTGATTAATTGTTCTCAATGTTAGGAAATTTCTCCTTAATGGTTGCAGTCGTCAACACAACCATTTGTTTAATGACCATTCAAAGTTACAACGGCATTGAAAAAAGTGACATGACTTTTTCACACTTAACAACTCTTGCAGCATCACCAGGGTCACATGATCAAAATGAATACGTTTGGCAACTGACTCATATTTATGACGGTCGCAGTGTCCTGGGGTCATGTGATCCCCTTTTGCAACCTTCTGACAAACAAAGTCAATGGGGAAGCCAGATTCACTTAACAGCCGTGTCACTATCTTAACAATGGCAGTGATTCACTTAACAAATATGGCAAGAAAGGTCCTAAAATGAAGCACAATTCATTTAACAACTGTCTCACTTAGCAACAGAAATTTGGAGTTCAATTGCGGTCATAAGTAGAGGACTCCCTGTATAGAAATGTAAGTAAATAGAGGCATAAGAGAAGATCAAACCAACCATTAAGAGTGGGCTTGTACGAAAAGCTGAAAAGGGGACATTGTCGTTACTTTTCCAAGCTGTTTAGATTAAAATTTGTTTATTTGATGCAGTTTGAGAGGATGCAGTTTTGATGGGCCCAGCTGTTGAGAATCTGTTGACTGCTAAGCCATGCCTTAGATATTTTTATTTTATTTAGCAAGTAGCTATTTTGTTGACCAAAAGTGAAAAAATAAACAAGGGAATGTACAATGGTTAAAAAGAAGCAAACCACAAAGAGCAGCATTATTTAGTGCAGAGCAAAAAAAATCAACCTCATGTAAATAAGTCATACTAACTAGCCAGTAAAAATATTGTAGCAGATATCAAGATTCAAGGCATAAATTGCTGGGAAAATCCAGAAGAAGGCCTTTAACAGAGGTAAACAAGAATGACGGAAATTCCAACTTAGATGGAGGAGAAGATCACGTTTTACCAACTTTAAGACATGAGGACTTCAATTCCCAGAATCCCCTGTTGTGTCCTGGGCCTTGCTGAGTCATTCAACAAGGCTCATGCCCGGGACCCAGACAGGCTGTCTCCGGCCTCATGCGCGAGGCGGGAGAATAGCCCACGATCATTGGTTGAGCATCCCCTTGCAAGGGGAGTATAAAAGGGCTTGTTGCCATTGTTCACTTGCTTCTGTTCAGTGAATGTACCGAAATAAAGAAACATCTTTTGGACCAACTGCCTCGTTTCCATGTCTGCTGTGCGAACAGAACACCCCCAGGCAGCACGAGTGGACTTCAACTCCCAGAATCCCCTAGTCAGCATGCTTCCTGGGGAATTTTGGGATTTGAAGTCCACACATCTTAAAAGTTGCCACTGTTGAGAAATATTGCTCTAGCAGTATCTAGAAATGTGAACAACATACAGAGGCATTTAATCATGCTTGGTGTACATGTGAAAAAGCTAAAAAAAATGGATTCAAATACATACATTGACACGAACGATTTTAAAGATGAATATTCAACTGAAGCCAGAATTTTTTCTTCTAGGATTGGTGGATAAATAGAAAAGAGGCATGGAAAATTATTTCAATATATGATTTTTGTGGTGAGATTATTTATATGTACAAAGATGGAAAGATTCAGTATCACGTATCAAGGAAGGATGGTTGGTGAAATTGACAGAACTGGCTGAGATGAACAAATAGACTTTGATTAGAGAAAGGTTATTATTGACATTCATCAGTGACTTGCGATCTCGTATGGACTTTTTGTATGAGAAAGAAAATAACTTTGTGATTTATGATTTTGATGATTACAGAAAAAAGGCAGTTATGATGAAATTGGAGCGATTTTATTAGAATTGTATATACGTATATAACTGCCAAGAAGGGTATTGGAAGGAGTATCTTTATATATGCTTTCCTTTTTTTTATTTGGTTTTTATTTCCTATATGTTCTCTGCAACCTTCTTACACGTTTGAAGATGCACTTTTTCAACAACTGATCTACAATCATCAACTGGGATCGGTTGAAAACTTCCTAGGAAATGATCTGACAAAATCAGATCATGTTTTGGGTATAATACAGATAATCCTTGACCATGTTTTAGCCCAAAATTTCTGTTGCTAAGTGAGACAGTTGTTTAGTGAGTTTTGCCCCACTTTATGACCTATTTTGCCAAAGTTGTTAAACGAATCTCTGCAGTTGTTAATAACACGGTTGTGAAGTGAATCCGGCTTCCCCATTGACTTTGCTTGTCAGAAGGTTGCAAAAGGGGATCACACGACCCCGGGACATGGCAACTGTCATAAATACGAGTCAGTTGCTAAGCGTCTGATCATGTGACCATGGGGATGCTGCAACGGTCATAAGTGTGAAAAACGGTCATAAATCACTTCTTTCAGTGCCTTTGAACTTTGAATGGTCTACCACAGGGATAGGCAACCTTGCCTCTTTTATGACTCGTGGACTTCAACTCCCAGAATTCCTGGGTCAGCATGGCTCAGCATGGCAACCTCTCCCTTTCCCCTCAGCATGGCTGGCTCAGGAATTCTGGGAGTTGAAGTCCACGAGTCATAAAAGAGCCAAGGTTGCCTACCCCTGGCTACCAAATGAACTGTTGTAAATCGAGGACTATCTTTATATACTTATTCATTTATTAAATTTCAGGGTGACTCTGTGCAGCTGTTTTACCCTGTCAGAATCAACCAGGAACTGGGATCACGTGTACCAGTAGTTCTCAATTTATGACTGGTCACTTAATTCAAAGATAGAATCTGTAGGAACTTTTGACCCGGATCCACACTTCCAACAATTGGCCTCCCCTGCAGTCACGTGACTGGGCAACATGGCAATATTACAACTGTTTGTAGCATCCCATGGTCACATGACCACATTTTACGACTGTTTTATCGAAAACTGCACTTACTCCTGGTTTCTGGCAAAATCACACCATAGCGAACAATGAACTTGCTTAATGACTGCAGCGTTCGCTTAACTGTGACGTTTGTTTAGCAACACTTACGGCCACCGCCTTCACTTAAAGACTGCTGCAAAACGTCATAAAATCATGTTGGTCACATGACCAATCCATTTTATGACTGTAATGTCTTATGACAGTGATGGTGAACCTTTTAGAGACTGAGTGCCCCAAAACTGGCCCCGCCCCCACTCCACCCCCTACCCCACCCTGACTCCGCCCCCACCCCGCCTGCCTGTAGGGCCACTCACTGCCTCCAGGGCCCACCGCAGATTGCCCAGCAGCGCCATGGCGGCCACGCCCTCTGCCTGCGCCCCGCAGCATCAACTGTGTGTGATGGGGCATGAGGGCAGAGTCTTGTCTACGCTGCCTGGCTGCCATGTCCTTGGCTGCACTGCTCCACGTGGGCCACGCTCGGGGGTGACTCTCCTCCAGGGGGGCTGCTGGTGAGGAGGGGGTCGTGGGGGGAGGCAAGACTGGGGCAACGGCACATGTGCCCACAGAGAGGGCTCCGAGTGCCGCCTCTGGCACCCGTGCCATAGGTTCGCTACCACTTTCTTATGACAATAATGGACCGGCTCCATTATGGTCAGAACTTAAGGTCTAATTTACAATCCAGAGTTTTTCATGATCAATATCTCCACTTTCCATAACTTCTTGAAAAATGCACCAGGATTTTGCTGGATCAGAAAGCTGTGCATCGTTGTGTCATAGTCCTTGTTGTCTCCTGGCCTTGAAAAGATGAAATTGTGAATTATGTTGCTAGGTTTTTCTTTTTGGTGGGTTTCTTTTAGATTATCAACTAGCAAAAGAACATTCATCTCATTTCATGTTTTTTCTTGGGCAATCCTTAATAAATACCAAAATCAAATTGCTGCCTAAAAATGTTAGTGATTTTTTCTTTTTCCCTGTCTGTAACACTGCAAAACCTCCCAGATAGTTTGTAGGAAATCACTAAAATAGATCTTTTCCCCAAGAAGAGCGTTCAGTGACACTAGCTGCACCACTTCTTAAGATTTTTCACTCCTTCACTGTGGTTTTTCGCACTTCAAATTGTGCGTGCTTCTACTGGGTTGTGGCTGGGCTTTAGGTTCACATCTGCAAAACAGAAAGAGCCTGGAAACCCTTATTTCCACTCATAAATATGATTAAAAGGGAGAAGCTTTAGTGAAATGCAGCTCAAATGCACCACAAATAATGCAAAAATTAAAACTAGCAACTGGTTTTTCGGTTCACCAAATACTCTGTCTTTTAATAAAATTTACTGATAGTCCTAGACTTACAACTATTTGTTTAGTGATCATTCACAGCACTGAAAAAAGTGGCTTACAATCAGTCTTGCATTGACAACCCCACAGGTATGTGATCAGAATTTGGAACTTAGCTAGTATCGGTAGCTTACTGGCAGGATGCATGTATCATTTACCTGTAGTTTAATCTTGGTTTATTGATTCAACCACAATCAAGTAGATTTAAATGTCAAGCAGGAAAGATAGTCTAGGGTTACAAAGCAATGAAATTGAAATTAAACTATAGAAGGTATTTTATGTGCACTAGGCCTATATCTCTTATATAAAAATATATAACCAGGAAATATAAGGTCTATTAAAGTTGAGCAGCCAGATCCAGTTGAAAAACTCTTGATGACCACTAGATGGCAGTAAAAAGTTTCTTGTATCTCTCATCTGCCTTCTAATGAGCACTGGAGCTTTGTAGCTTTATTTTATTTTATTTTATTTTATTATTTTTTTATTTTATTTTTTTATTTTATTTTATTTTACAGGTAGTCCTCAACTTACGACCACAATTGAGCCACAAATTTATGTTGCTAATTGAGAAATTTGTTAAGTGAGTTTTACGACTTTTCTTACCACATTTATTATGTGAATCACCACAATTGTTAAATTAATAACACTGTTGTTAAATGAATCCGGCTTCCCCATTGATTTTGCTTGTCAGAACGTCACAAAAGGTGATCACATAACCCCGGGACACTGCGACCGTCATAAGTGTGAGTCAGTTGTCAAGCATCTGAGTGTAAATCACATGACCATGGGGATGCTGCAACGGTCATAAGGACTACCTGTATTTAATTTTAATTTTAATTTTAATTTTAATTTTAATTTTAATTTTAATTTTAATTTTAATTTTAATTTTAATTTTAATTTTAATTTTAATTTTAATTTTAATTTTAATTTTAATTTTAATTTTAATTAATTTCTTTGCCGCCCCTCTGTTCATGGCGACTCAGAGCAGCTTACTGTCTCATAATCTTAAGATTATCTCATATCCCTGAGTCCCCAAGAAGAATTTTCTAGACTCCCCATAAGCAGGAGATGGACTCATTCACATCCTTGGGGGGTGGGGTCGTATCTGGGCTTCTGTTATAGGCAATCTTGACAACTGACATGCATGCACAATGGTGGCAGTGTCTCAGGGCCATGTGGTCATCATGTTTGATCTTCCCAGCCCACATGATTCATTTAACAACTGCAGTGATTCGGTTAACAACCATGGGAAAGTAGTTGTAAAATTGGGTGTGACTCATTTAACAACTGCCTTGTTTAAGAACCAGAACAGAAATTCTAGTCAAGAATTTGTGGTCATTATTCAAGAACTATCTGTATTAATCGGAAAAGGAACTCTTAGGCTTCCGATTCAACCTACAATATTTACCTCTACAAGGAACAAATTTCTACTTTATGGAATTCCACTCGCTGCCTGCCAGTTAGAGGTAGTCCTCAACTTACAACCATTCATTAGTGACAATTTGAACGTACAACAATGCTTTAAAAAATGACTTACAACTCATCTTCACACTTATGACCACTGCAGCATCCCCATGGTCATGTGATCAAAATTCGGGCATTTGGCAACTGGCATGTACTTAGGACAGTTGTCCTGTCCCAGGGTCATGTGAACTCCATTTGTGATCTTCCCAGCCGACTTCCAGCAAGCAAATAAACTTACAACAAGTCAGTGGGGGAAGCTGGATTGACTTAACAACAGCATGCTTCATTCAACAACTGCAGTGATTCACTTAAGAACCGTGGCAAAAAGGGTCATTAAATTGGATGGGGCTCATGTAATCACTGCCTTGCTTAGCGTGAGCTTTGAAAACTTCTGGGTGTACAAGTTGCTGCCGATGCCTGTCCCACTTGTGGTCATAAGTTGAGGACTGCTTGTGCTTACTTTATCTAGTGGACATCCTAGAAGCAACTCCCAATTTCCTTTTCAGACTTTTTATTTCATTATCAAAACCTCTGATCAGAAAGCTTTATTGAGCTTCAAGGACCAGTTATAAGTCCCTGTCTTCAGCCCCATCATAACTTTGAAATGTCGCTGAATGAACAGTTATAACTCGAGGATAAGGTGTATTATAAAAACAATATGGAATGATCTTGATGTCATTTAAACACATGACCATTTTCAAATACATTTTTGTACACAAGCAATGTTTCTCAATCTCAACTACTTTTAAGATGTATGCCAGAATCTTCCAACTAGCTGTAGTTGATAGGAAAAGCAAAAGAACGTGAGTTCAGATTCTACCAACTAGAATTTGGTAAGGGTTCCTTGACAAATTAAAGAGAAATGGGAGGGGGAAAAAACCCTCTTGAACTCACTTGTCTCATTTCCTTCTTGATCAGGGTTTCCACAATTTTTTTTTAAAGAAAATTAGTCTGTAGCCAGAAAAAGTTTAAATCCCACTGTTTGGGGCTCGGCATGCTGCAGGATTTCATGTCGCTTTTGCGCATCTGAAGGTACGCGGGCTGTCGCAAGCCCCTCGTGTGTGTTGCAGTGAGTGTGCCGTTTGCTTCCCTCACAAGGTTAAGCTTCTGTTTACTTTTTTGTTTTACAGTGCTTATTTTAGCATTTACATTATGTACACAATCTGTTCTGAGTGCAATAAATTCGAGCTGATGTTAAAAAAAAAAAAAGGCGGAGAGGAAGAACTGCTGGTAATTTCCTAAATTCTTGGGGAAAACAGCAAGTAGAACAGGGAGAAGCAGATGGATCCAAGATTGCAGAATTGTTGTTGCAGAAGTTTTTTGGCTTGTCCAGTTAGAAGGACCAGGGGCTGCAAATGCCCTAGCCAAAAACCAGTGAGATTTATGTCTCAACTGTCTGGCTGCCTTAATAGTTTTCCAGGGTGAAGGAAGGAATGATCCACAGGCAGGAAAAACTGTGTTTAAATTCGGAGCCATCTGGGCTGAATAGAGAACCAAATCATGTTTAAAGCCTGATTTTCCTCAGAACCGTCCAGTTTCATCAGATGAGCAAGGAGCTAAGAAAATGGGTGGATGAGCATGAATGGCCCTAAAATCTGCCTTTGCTTTTTTATTTGAAGAGTTGATAGCCTAATATTTTGCAAAAATGGAGGCTGAAACACTGGATTTACTTCTGTAATCCTTGCTGTGTGTTTCAATAAATCAGATTTCCCCCAAACCCGTAAGCTGTATTATAGTCCTCAATTTACGACTACAGCTAGGGCCAGAATTTCCACTGCTAAGCAAGGCATTTGTGCCTGATTTTATGACCTTTTGTGTCATGGTTGTAAGTGAATCGCTGCAGTTGTTAAGTGAATTGCGTGGTTGTTAAGCGAATCCCATTGACTTTGCTTGTTGGAAGCTGGATGGGAAGATCACAAATAGCGATCACGTGACCTCAGGAAGTTGCAACCATCGTAAATGCATGTCGACTGCAATTTGATCATGTGACTTTGGGGGGAATGTTATGATGGTCATAAGCACGAGGATCAGTAATCATTTTTTCACTGCCGTTGTAACTTTGAACGGTTGTTGTTAAATGATTGATTGTAAGAAGAGCTACTGGCACATGGCCCATTGATAGATCTAACTTGATCTTGGAGGTCTGGATCTTCAGTTCCTCCACATTCAACATTATTCTCCCAGGTTTCTAGGTGACTCTCCTGTTGAGCTTTGCACCTCACACGGCTTCATTACCATTTTGTTAATCACACTCGTATTTTGATTTAATTGCTTTTCAGGAACTATGTTCCAGGCATGAGCAAAGAGCCAACATCTTACATTATTCTCTGAAGCATTCTTTGCATAAATTGGTTCATTAAAGAGGCACCGAAAGCTGCAAGTAGGGGCTGTGTAGTTGTTCTTTTTTAATTGCTCACTTTCTTTGTTTGGGGGCGAGAGGATAGGGCCCCTTAATTGGAAACAGAAAAGAACAGGATCAAAGAATGCCACGTTCCCAACAATGAGGAGCTCTTGGAGAGAACATGATTGAAATTATTTCCTTTTGTGCTGCTGTTATTATTAAAGTAGCAGTTGAGGTGTTACACAGCTATAATGGGTGTACTGCAAGAAGATCTGAAGCGCCAGATTCCTGGGGAAGATCTGCCATCACGAATGAAGGCAAATATACGTGTCCCAGGATAACGTTGCAGGATCCAATCTGGGTCGGTCACTGGGATCAGAGATTTAGTCATCTGAGCTTTTGGACTTGTGCTGGAGCCCACCCCCAGGGGACTTCTCCCTAACCTGTCATCCTGGTTGCTAGAGTTGAGGTTGACAACCAAGTCAATCAATCAATCAGTGCAAAGACTCTGATCCCTTTGAGAAGACCATAAAGCTAATAAAGGTGGAAGGAAGGAGTAGAAGAGGACAACCAGCAGGAAGGTAGATGGACTCACAGTAGTGATGAGCACGCCATTAGAGACAGACCCTTCTGAAGAACATCTGTGTGGTCACTAAGAATTGTGACGCCAGTTTGATGACACATAATCAAACGATGGATGAATGCAAAGATTCATTTCCTTTGATAATGCTGGGAAAAGTGGAAGGAAAGAAGAAGAAGACAACCAAATAGGCTGCAATCAGGTCAGTGTGGGGAAAAAATGATCTAGGCAGTCACCAAGAGCTGACATGAATTCGGTGGCCCATCACTAAGGAGATTAAGACAGTTTTGCTCCTCACTGGTGAGAAAGCAGGGAATAAAAGTTGGTTACTGGCTAACCTGGTGGGGATGAAGGTGAAGTTGGAATCCACCTTGGGCAAGATCAGAGCATCAAGAACAAAAATCCAGAGATATTAGAAGGGACACTGCTGCTGAGGAAGTCCACTTATGGAAGCAAGCAGGAAGGACCTCAGAACATCCTGATGCAACAAGCAATATTCAGAGCAGGCATTCACTACGAAGAAATGCTCCTATGACTGCATGGGGGAGAGGAGGAAATGATATTTTATGACAGTCGAAAATGTTTTATGAGCCATAAAGCATGCTTCTGAAGCCGTGGTAACTCCAAACAGTCGTTAAGTGATCGGTCATAACTCGAGGACTACCTCTAGGTTGGGATGAGAAGGCTTCTGTTGGTTTTGTTCTTCTTTGAGAACGTTTTTCTTCTTCCAGCGCTTTCCCCCAATATGCTGATGCTCCTTTGAGTGTCCTCTTTTTCTACTGTTGAGTGTGCAACAAAATGCAACCACGTGGAGAAAAATAATGCGTGGATTTTATTGAGAAGAATATTTATAGAAAAGGATCTGTGACAAAAAGCTAAAACCCCATCTCCCGGTCTCTTTTTCCCTGCTTTTTAGCTTTCTCGCTGCTGTTGCACTGCAAAAAAAACTCAGAGGGCAGAAATTTTCAATTTTAAAAATTCCACTTCCAATTTGTGCCTTGAATCCAAGAGAATTTAACAGAAAACAGAGTTGGAAGGGACCTTGGAGGTCTTCTAGCCCATTCCCCTGTTCAAGCAGGAAACTATACTATCCCAGTCAAATGGCTATCCTTAAAAACCTCCAGTGATGAAGCACCCACAACTTTTGAAGGCAAGCCGTTCCACTGGTTAATTGTCCTCACTATTAGGAAATTTCTCCTTAGTTCCTGGTTGCTTCTCTCCTTGATTAGTTTCCATCAGTTGCTTCTTGTCCTGCTTTCAGGCGCTTTGCCTCTTCTTTGTGGCAACCCCTGAGATATTGGAATGCTGCTATCATGTCCCCCCTCGTCCTTCTCTTCATTAAACTAGACATACCCAAATCCAGCAACCGTTCCTTATATGTTTTAGCCTCCAGTCCCCTGATCATCTTTGTTGCTCTTCTCTGCACTCTTTCTAGAGTCTCAACATCTTTTTTACACCGTGGTGACCAAAACTGGATGCAGCATTCTAAGTGTGGCCTTACCAAGGCATTGTAAAGTGCTATATTCTTCATAGATTCTTTCCCTTAAAATATTTCCTATTTTGGTTTTGATAAATGGCCACGGGAAAGCAAGAGGCTGAAGTGCTCACTTTGTTCTAAATCTCCTTTTATTTCTCTTGATTGATATTATAATGAAGTGGTTCAGTGATTCACTGCAAAGCCAGGAAGTACCTTCTCAAATGTTTTAATTATGATCAGTGTAGATCCCAGCTCATTTCTTTACGGGGAATTTTTTTTTTTAAAAAAAAAGAAGAAGAATGAGAAGTAGAAATACAGGGGAATACAATCTGAAATGTGTTAATGAATGCCTTTTATTCGTTTGATCGATTGGGACCTTGCGGCTAGAACACGTCCTTGAATCATGGGAAAAGCTCAAATTATTCCATTTTATAAGAAAGTGAAAGATTGTTCGTTGGTTGAATTACACAGTCCGTCTCCTCTATTGAATTAGGATTTTGAAATTTAGACTGCAGCTCTGGAGAGGGAAATGTGCTTTTTTTTAAACACGGATTTCATGACTGCACAGTTTTTATTTACGGGAAAAAATGTAGCAGCTAATGCAGTACAGGTAGTCCTTGACTAACAACAGTTCATTTAGTGACCATTTGAAATCACAATAACACTGGAAAAAATGACATGACTGTTTTTTATAATTACAACTGTGGCCTCATCTTCATGATCCCATGATCAAAATTCAGATTTTTGGCAACTGACGCATATTTATGACGGTTGCGGTGTCTCGGGGGTCACGTGATCCACTTTTGTGACCTTCTGACAAGCAAAGTCCATGGGGAAGCCAGATTCACTTAACAACCGTGTTACTAAATTAACAACTGCAGTGATTCAGTTGTTCCAAGAAAGATTGTAAACTGGATCAAAACTCACTTAACAAATGTTTTGTTTAACAACAGAAACTTTGTGCTCAATTGAGTAGTCCATAAATTGAGGACTACCTATATTTACTAATCTGGGCAGTCTCTTGATGTGTGGACTTCAGCTCCCAGAATTCCCTATTGCTGGAATTCCAAAACCACAAGTTCAGAAGAATGCAGAATGATGGAATAACAATTATGAAGGATGGAATCTCAGTGCCCTTGATTTAGATCAGGCGTCTTCAAACTTGGCAACTTTAAGACTTGTGGACTTCAACTCCCAGAATTCCCTATTGCTGGAATTCCAAAATCACAAGTTCAGAAGAATGCAGAATGATGGAATAACAATTATGAAGGATGGAATCTCAGTGCCCTTGATTTAGATCAGGCGTCTTCAAACTTGGCAACTTTAAGACTTGTGGACTTCAACTCCCAGAATTCTGGGAGTTGAAGTCCACAAGTCTTAAAAGTTGCCAAGTTTGAAAGACCGTGGTCTAAAGCAGCGATCCCCAATGTTTCCAGCTTTGCGGAAGAGCTTTGCATGGGGAGAGAGGGGATGGTTTCACATGTGCACAACTCCATTGTGCATATACAATGGGCATATGCCTACACGCAAATGGAGCTGTGGGTGCGCTCGCTCAAGTGGAGCTATACGCATGTGCACATTCCCCCACACTTCCACGGCCCAGTTTTGAATGGGCGTGGCCCTGTGGTTGTGGACCCCTGGTCTAGAGTACTTTCATAAAAGTAAGGTCAGATTGCACTACATTGGATTGGTTAGGAGCCATAGCTGGGAACGTCTGGACAAACATCTGGTGAACAACAAGTTAAACCTTCATAGGAATTAGCTTAACTCCATCCATTCTGCTGGTGTCTTCTCCACCACCTTTGATCATAAGGAGCACAAAAGAACTTCCTTATTATTTCTAGATCAGTGTTCTCAACCTTGAGAACTTGAAGACATCTGGACTTTAGCT
This sequence comes from Azemiops feae, assembly GCA_023970755.1. NCBI lineage: Eukaryota > Metazoa > Chordata > Lepidosauria > Squamata > Viperidae > Azemiops > Azemiops feae. The sequence continues at coordinate 28,140 of JALGBA010002661.1, forward strand.
CCCAGAATTCCCTAGCTGGCTGGGGAATTCTGGGAGTTGAAGTCCACAAGATTGAGAAACACTAATCTATGTTGACCAGGAAAGTCTCCCTGTGCATTAAGTGATCAGAATATCTTGTTCTGGTTGGACTGGAGATGTTTTGGTCTTCAACTCACCCATTCTTCCAGGGGGTCCACTAAGCCTCAAAGTCCTTGTTGCAGAGAATTAGGAATGCAGAATTATTGGGTGAAGCTCTTCAACTTTTGTGACCATTCACTATTAGAAAAGCCACTGAAAAAAGTGACCTGTCCCCATTTTTCACATGTACGACCACTGCAGCATCCCTGTGGTCACATGCTGCTTGGCAACCGACTCATATTTATGACGGTGACAGTGTCCCAGGGTCATGTGATCCCCTTTTGCGACCTTCTGACAAGCAAAGTCAATGGGGAAGCCAGATTCACTTAACAACCGTGTCTCTCAATTAACAACTGCACTGATTCACTTAACAAGTGTGCCAAGAAAGATCGTAAAGTGTGACAAAACTCACTTAACAATTGTCTTGCTTAGCGACAGAAATGTTGGGCGCAGTTGTGTTTGTATCTTGAGGACTAACTGAATATTGTTACGATGGTTTTGGTCTTTACAGTTTGCCCAGGCCCATTGCTATGAAGGTGGGTGCTCTGGAAATCCTTTAAATAAATAAATAAGATTGCATGTGGTTGGGTAGAATGAGATTGACCAGATTTATTGGAGAATAAATCTTAAGCATTGTCACCTGTGATAACAGAGAAGTTTCAGGATTAATGTCCTGCTTTTGAATTTTTTAATGCATCTAGCTGGTTTTGCTCTGAAACGTGGAGAATGGAGCAAAAAATAGAATAACTCTTTTCATTTTCTGGCCTAGTCGATAATTGTATTTTCATTACTTTTAACTGGCTTTTTAGGCCTGTTCTTTTGGACACTGGAAACATTGTTGACTCTGCTCTTCTGGGACAAAATTCAAATTTTGGGGCTGTAAAAACTGTTTCTCAATCTCAGCAACTTTGTGAGGTGTGGACTTCAACTCCCAGAATTCCCCAGCCAGCCATGCTGGCTGGGGAATTCTGGGAGTTGAAGTCCACCCCACTTAAAATTGCTGAGATTGAGAAATGCTGCTTTAAAAGATTAAAAGAAGCACAGCCTGACCTATTCTTTTCATTTCCCTCCATCATCTCTTTAAAATATTCCTTTTCCTTTGGAAAAGTGAAGCGAACATCTCTCTCCCTCCACATTCAGTTTCCAGAATAAGAATTAGCAATCCTTCTCCCATTGTTTCTGCGGAGGTATCTCCCCACTGATAACCAATCGGGCATTTAGTGACATTCTAAAATTACACTTCCAATCAAGGAGATCCTATCTTTCCTGACTGAAGCAACATATCTCTCTTGGTTGTTGACAAGAGACACTTCAGGGGTGCTGATTAGCTGAAAACCTGCATTACACAAGTGGCAAAATTTTGAGTTCCAGCTGTCCTGAATTTTCATGAGCCTCTGTTTGATTTCGGCTCTCTGCACACGTGCAGACTTCTCTCAGCGGGTGCCACACGCGTGTGTCAATTGGCATTCACCAGGAAGACAAATCACAAATCACATCTGGCAGCCCAGTTGGTTGTGTTAGAGTTGCTAGCATCCTCTCTTCTCTCCCTAATAGACTACACAACATTGGTAGATGTATAACAATTAATCCCGTTGGGCCATTACATATCATTTAAGATAGAGTTCTTCAACTTTGGCAACTTTAAGAAGTGTGGACTTCAACTCCCAGTATTCTGCAGCCAGCATGTTGGCCAGGGGATTCTGGGAAATGAAGTCCACTCATGCTGGCTGGGGGATTCTGGATGTTGAGGTCTACAGATGCTGGCTGAAGAATTCTGGGCGCTGAGGTCCACTCATGCTGGTTGGGGGATTCTGGGAAGTGAAGTCCACTCATACTGGCTGGGGGATTCTGGATCTTAAGGTCTGGATCTTAAGGGGGTTGAGGTCCACTCATGCTGGCTAGAGAATTCTGGGAAGTGACGTCCACTCATACTGGCTGGGGGATTCTGGGTGTTGAGGTCCACACAGGCTGGCTGGGGAATTCTGGGAAGTGAGTCCACTCATGCTGGCTGGGGGATTCTGGATCTTAAGGTCTGCACAATGCTGGGGGATTCTGAATGTTGAGATCTACACAATGCTGGCTGGGGGATTCTGGGTGTTGAAATTTACACAGGCTGGCTGGGGGATTCTGGGAAGTGAAGTCCAATCATCTTAAAGTTCCCCAGGTTGAGAAACGCTAGTATGAATTGTAAAATTGATACATCCCAAACAAAAAGTGAATAGCTGAAGTTCATCCTAAATAACCCATCATCGCCTAGAAGTGTAATATAATCTCCACCCACATAGTGGTTCTCAAAATATTGAATTTTAACCAAATCCTTGACCGTGTAAAAGTGCCCAACTGCTCTCTACCGTCATCTTCGCCATACAGTGTAAAGTTGGTCTGACGCTTAAAATCATTCAGTGATAGGAATAGCAATGTTATTTTTATTTTTATGATCTTTTGAATTAAGGTACAGATAGTCCTCGACTTACAACAGTTCATTTAGTGACCGTTCAAACTTACAAAGGCACTGAAAAAAGGGACTTATGACCATTTTTCATACTACGACTATTGCAGTATCCCCATGGTCATGTGATCAAAATTCAGACGCTTGACAACTGACTCATACTTATGACCATTGCTGGGATCATGTGATTCCCTTTTGCGACCTTCTGAGGAGCAAAGTCAATGGGGAAGCCGGATTCACTTAACAACCGTGTTACAAACTTATCAGCTGTGGGTGATTCATTTAACAACTGTGGCAAGAAAGGTCGTAAAATGAGGCAAAACTCACTTAACATATGTCTCACTTAACAACAGAAATGATGGATTTGATTGTGGTCGTAAGTCGAGGACTACCTGTATTTTCAGGTCAAGAAAAATATCTGGCCAAGGTTTTTGAATTTCTATGATATTATAAAAAGAATAGAAAATCTGAGCTTAAACGAAAATGGGTTTAAACGAAAATCAAATTGGAGGATGCTCCAAGGGCAAAATCAGATATGGCCTTGCTTATTGCTCCTATATTAAATGTGATTCCCAGAAATACATTTTAGATTAGTGCTCCCAGCTTGCTATTACAAGAATGAAGGTGAATAACATTTATTTCTGACTTTCTGGCCTTTTTTTCCTGCAAGGAGAATCCGTTCCAAGATTAAAAGTTATTTTATTATTCGTGCTCGTGTTTGGCCCAGTTTTCTGCTTCTGTAAAAGTATTCATTTCATACACTTTGCAATCCCCTTGGGAAGCATTGCAAGCTTGACTGAATTATTAAAAGAGGGGGAATTTCATTAAAAGCCAATGGAAATGCAAAATTCACTAAGTAATTGAGCAAAACGGTGACTGCAAGGATTTGACATCCATGGTTTCCACTTTGAACTTTTCCTTGGTCTACAATTGATTATCTGACCCTGCCCAAAAGTTTTTTTGAAACAGAACAAATAAAACTGAAATGTATTGGAAATTTGTCTGCCTTGAAGAAGCAAATAAAGAGGGAGCATAGAGATTACAGTTAGTCCTCCACTTACAACCACAGTTGAGCCCGAAATTTCTGCTGCTAAACGAAACATTTGTTAAGTGAGTTTTGCCCCCATTTTATGAGCTTTATTGCCACGGTTGTTAAGTCAATCCCTGTACTTAATTAAGTTAGGAACACGGTTGTTAAGTGAATCCGGCTTCCCCATTGACTTTGCTTGCTAAAAGGTCGCAAAAAATGATCATATGACCCCGGGACACAACAATGGTCATAAGTATGAGTCAGTTGCCAGGGGTCTGAATTTTGATCACATGACCGTGGGGATGCTGCAGTGGTTATAAGTGTGAAAAAGGTCATAAGTCACTTTTTTCACTGTCTTTGTAACTGAATGGCTATTAAATGAACCGTTGCAATTCGAGGATCACCTATATATAGTAGTCTTTGTTTAATGACCATTCAAAGTTGTGACAGATCTCCCCAGAGCTACTAACAACCCAGTTCCAGAGTTCTGAGCGCCACACACGTAGACACAGTCATGTGATCCCATTTTGAGTACTTGGTTCAGTAAATAGCTCACATTTACTCCATTTGCAAAAATGTTTTTTTGCTAGTTTCTAACGTATACTTCGTGTTTCTGGCAAAAAAATACTGCCTCTAAGAAAACACGTTTGTTTAATGATTTCAGCATTCACTTAACGACTGTAGTATTTGCTTAGTGACTGCAGTGTTTGCTTAACAACAGCAAAAAGGCTTAATCCATCCACAGGTATCCATCAGTCATTCTGTGATTAAAAATTCAATCTTCTTTCCAATTAAGTTCCTTTGAATTAAATACAAGCTATTCCACCACCCCACTATCTGTTTAGCTGGAAGTAAATGCTATTTAGAATAGAATAGAATAGAATATAGAATATAGAATATAGAATAGAATACAAAATAGAATATAGAATATAGAATATAGAATATAGAATATAGAATATAGAATATAGAATAGAATAGAGTAAGAAATAGACTAGAATATAGAATAGAATAGAAAATAAAATAGAATAGAATAATCTTTATTGTCATTGTGTAACTCACAACAAAATTAAGTGCCGTCCACAGTGCACACTACACACAAATAAAAACCATAAACAAGAACACACATTATATACACACATCCTTCACATTCTTTTCACCGTTGCGCTGCCCCTAATATTGCACCTCAATGTTGCCCTGGTCTATATTGTGGTATTTAATAAGCATGCATAGGATTGCATCAACAATATTTTAACAAAGGAGAACTTGCATTGCATTTTTAGTTATATATACATTTTTTAAATATATATATTTTGCATCCCTGTGAAATTCAGTGCAAAGTTCCAGAAATATATAGATGTTGCTTCTATGGCCTAGGGCTTAAAACCCAGAGCAAATTCAATTTATCAGGCATGTAATTTTAGTTCATCTGCAATATCCAGCAGGAATTAGAGTTCTGAGCCATAAAAGTTAAATCAAAGCATGTGGTTTAAAACCCTCTCAAAACCCACCCAAGTGAATAAGAGCGAGGCCTGCAGCTAATGACTTATGAGAGCACTATCAGCATCCTTATTAAAGGGATCATTATCATTTTTATTTTATCAGCCTACCTACCACTTTTTTTTTTACCCAGGGGTTGCCTTTTATCATAAGATGGAAAATAATAACATGGCAAAAGAAATGCAATAAATAGAATCGCTATGGAAACCTACGCCATACCTCAGGTCTTTGGGAAAAGAAAGAAAAAAGCCTTTCTATTCTCTTTTAGTGATCAGCAAGATGGGACAGAACCATGAAACATGGCTAGAATTAAACCCTGTTGGAAATTAAAGGCTGGATAATAATACTTGCGATACCCAGACATATGATTCAAGCCCTTAAATCTTAGTGTTAAGAGCTGTCGGTGGAAGCTGAAAAGAGCTCTTGAATTGCACCCTTTCAGTTCTGCTCAGAGGAATACAGGAAATCCTCAGCTTACGACGCCCACTGAGCCCAAAATTTCTGTTGTTAAGTGAGACATTTGTTAAGTGAGTTTTGCCCCATTTTAAGACCTTTTTTGCCACAGTTGTTAAGTGAATCACTGCAGTTGTTAAATTAGTCACACTGTCCTAGTTCCGATAGATGAGACCAGTAAAAGAGAATCCCAAGGTAAAAAAGTTTCCTTAAAAAACATATTTATTTGGCTACATAATATCGGCAGGATCAAAAGTGAACCCAAGACTGAAGTTCCCTCCCAAAGATTACAATGTTACAAAGTTGAACTTCCCACCCCAGTAATGTGTCATATTTATTTGGTTACATAGTATCAGCACGATCAAAAGTGAACCCAAGACTGAAGTCCCCCCCCCAGGTTACAATGTTACAAAGTTGAACTTCCCACCCCAGTAATATGTCATAAATCACATCCCCCAATTAACTACTTGAGCGGGCTTTCTAAGGGAAGCCTCAGCCCGCCAAAATGCAATCAGCAATGACCTTGGTTCCCACAGAACAATTTATTGTTTTGACTGAGCAAAAAAAATACTTATCCCCCCCCCTCCCAAATCTGTGGCAACCGAAAACGAAGGGAAAATGGCTTCAGCCAAATTCGTTTGTAGAGTTGACACATACAGTTGCTAAGTGAATCTGGTTTCCCCATTGAGGTTGCTTGCTGGAAGGTCACAAAAGGGGATCACAGGACCCCGGGACGCTGCAACCGTCATAAATATGAACCAGTTGCCAAGCATCAGAATTTTGATCACAGGATTATGGGGATGCTTTAAAGGTCGTAATTGTGAAAAACAGTCATAAGTCACATTTTTCAGTTTTGAACGGGGGAGGGGGCTTCTTGGAAAGATGCATCTATTTTTTGCAACTTTCAGCCCCCTCCTCTTTTGCTCATCCAGCTGCTGAACAGGAGCTGGCAAAGTTGAAAGAGGAGACATAAGAAAAAATAAAATTGTACAATTTGCCCATCACCAATCCCCAGCCCAAAAAAAGGAAGAAGTCCTATTAAAATGCAAAACTTAGGATCCACATAAGAAAGATAATTCTCTTCTATCTTGCCTTTTTTTTTACTGTGGATGGGTCATGAAAATAGTGTTTCTCTGCTTTGGCAATTTGAAAATGCAACTTGAAGATATGTGGACTTCAACTCCCAGAATTCCCCAGCCATTATGGCTGTAATAAAAACTGGAATTGATGTCAAGCAGTAGTTGAACAATGACCACTCAAGGATGGTTGAATTGTCTTTCCTGCCACGTTGAAATGCCTCACTCTAGATCAGTGTTTCTAAACTTTGGCAGCTTGAAGAAGCATGAACCACAACTCCCAGAATTCCCCGGTCAACTCCCAGAATTCCCCATGGCTGGCTGGGGAATTCTGGGAGTTGAAGTCCACACATCTTCAAATTGCCATGGTTGAGATACACTGCATGAATGGACTGACATATCATGGCAATGTTACCTAGTTGGATGATGAGATATCTACAAGCAATCAACCAAACCCCAAGGAGTCCATAGTAGACTGACTTATATTTTAATAGGGCCACAAGAGTTTTTGTGAAGGCTGTTTTCTAGAAATGATGCTTGATCAGCTTCTTGCCAGTAAGATCTGTAGTTGAGTATCACAGTGCATAACTTATGCACTCCTATGAATGGAAGTGTTTAAGAAGAGCTGGACACTCACTGCTAGAGGAATAATAATAATAATAATAATAATAATAATAATAATAATAATAATAATAATAATAATAATAATAATAATAATAATAATAATAATAATAATAATAATAATAATAATAATAATAATAATAATACTAATAAAAAATGAGTTGGAAGGGACCTTGGAGGTCATCGAGTCCAACCCAATGTTCAGGCAGGAAACCCTACACCATTTCGGACAAATAGCTGTCCAGTCTCTTCTTAAAAACTTCCAGTGTTGGAGCATTCACCGTTTCTGGAGGCAGTTGTTCCATGGTTAATTGTTCTAACTGTCAGGAAGTTTCTCCTTAGTTCTAGGTTGTGCTTCTCTCCTTGATGAGTTTCCATCCGTTGCTTCTTGTCCTGCCTTCAGGGGCTTTGGAGAATAGCTTGACTCCCTCTTCTTTGGGGCAGCCCCTGAGATATTGGAAGACTGCTATCCTGTCCCCCCTCGTCCTTCTCTTCATTAAACTAGACATACCCAATTCCAGCAACCGTTCCTGATATGCTTTAGCCTCCAGTCCCCTAATCATCTTTGTTGCTCTTCTCTGCACTCTTTCTAGAGTCTCAACGTCTTTTTTTATAATATGGTGACCAAAACTGGATGCAGTATTCCAAGTGTTTCATAATGCTTCATAATGCTTTACAGCCTTCTCTAAGCGGTTTACAGAGTCCGCCTATTGCCCCCAGCAATCTGGGTCCACATTTTGGGAAGAATGGATGGCTGAGTCAGCCTTGAGCTGGTGAGATTCAAACTCCTGGCAGTCGACAGAATTAGGATGTATTCATTATCTTTATTATACATTGCAGAGGGTTTAGCTAGGCCATGGGTAGGCAACCTTGGCTCTTTTATGACTCGTGGCCTTCAACTCCCAGAATTCCTGAGCCAGCCATGCTGAGGGGAAAGGGAGAGGTTTCCAAGCTGAGCCATGCTGGCTCAGGAATTCTGGGAGTTGAAGTCCACGAGTCATAAAAGAGCCAAGGTTGCCTACCACTGAGCTAGATGACCCTCATGACCTCTTTCTACAGGTAATCCTCAAATTACAACAGTTCATTTAGTGACTGTTCGAAGTTACAATGGCACTGGAAAAGTGGTTGATGAACATTTTTTACACACACAACCATTGCAGCATCTCCAGGGTCACATGATCAGACGTTTGGCAACTGGCTCCTATTTATGACAGTCGCAGTGTCCTGGGATCACGTGGTCCCCTTTTGCGACCTTCTGACAAGGAAAATCAATGGACAAGCCAGATTCATTTAACAACCGTGTACTAATTTGACAACTGCAGTGACTCACTTAACAATTGTGGTAAGAAAGGTCATAAAATGGGGCAAAACTCACTGAGCAACTGTCGCTTAGCAGTGGAAATTTGGGGCTCCAGTGTGGTTGTAAGTCAAGGACTATCTGTACTCTGCAGTTCTTTGCATCTGTGGGCCACTAGCCTGTGTTTCATTCCATCTGTTCTGTTAAGAAAAAGAGCAATGGATTGTTGACAGCATTGTTATTGGAAGTGCCAAAAGTGCATTGGTTAATTAATATGGTCAGAAAAGTTGACTGGCTCAAAAGGAGAGCTGGCCTGGCATCACTTGCCTTCTGGGCCACTGTATTTTGATGTCCTGTTTAAAAATAAATAACTGTTTTTTGAGATCTGTACCTCCTCATTTGCTGTCTGGGAACGTGACACCTTTTGCAATGAGACTGTTTCCAGATCCTTTTAGGTGAAACTAATTTCTCTTTTTCAGATAAAACTACATATAAGGCATCTCAGGACTTTTTTTTCTGTATGATTTTTTTCTAGCTACAGAAAAAAAATGATATATGACTCAAAAGGCAGTTTATTTCAAAAGCTATGGTTTTAGGAATGTTGCTTCTTTGGAGGAAAGTTGCTTTAAAATACAGGAGATTGAGGCAGGACTTTGCAAATATAACTCCCAAATAAAGGAATACAGAATAACAGAGTTGGAAGGGACCTTGGAGGTCATCTAGTCCAACCCCCTGCTCAGGCAGGAGACCCTATACCATTTCAGACAAATGGCTGTCCAGTCTCTTCTTAAAAACTTCCAGTGTTGGAGCATTCACAGCTTCTGGAGGCAGGTTGTTCCACTGGTTAATTGTTCTCACTGTCAGGAAATTTCTCCTTAGTTCTAGGTTGCTTCTCTCCTTGGTTAGTTTCCATCCGTTGCTTCTTGTCCTGCCTTCAGGTGCTTTGAAGAATAGGTAGACCCCTTCTTCTTTGTGGCAGCCCCTCAAATGTTGGAAGACTGCTATCATGTCATCCCTGGTCCTTCTTTTCATTAAAAAAAAAAATCTTTGGAGCTCAGGGTTGAAATATCTTTGGTCTCTCTGAGCTTGGCATGTTTCTGATGATGTTTCTGATGATGTTACATAGTTGGGTAATGAGACATCTGCAAGAAAACAACCAAGCTCAGAGAGCAGCAAAGACCCCTCATAATTCCCCAAAGTTATAAATACACCTAATCCTCGACTTACAACCAAAACCGAGCCCAAAATCTCTGTTGTTAAGTGAAAGATTTGTTAAGTGAGTTTTGCCCCGTTTTACGACCGTTTTTGCTACAGTTGTTAAATGAATCATTGCAGTTGATAAGTTAGTTAATGTAATACGGTTAATGCTAGGCTGCATTAACAGAGGGACAGATTCAAGATCACGTGAAGTGTTAATACCACTTTACAATGCCTTGGTAAGGCCACACTTGGAATACTGCATCCAGTTTTGGTTGCCACGATGTAAAAAAGATGTTGAGACTCTAGAAAGAGTACAGAGAAGAGCAACAAAGATGATTAGGGGACTGGAGGCTAAAACATATAAGGAACGGTTGCTGGAATTGAGTCTAGTTTAATGAAGAGAAGGACAAGGGGGGACATGATAACAATATTCCAATATCTGAGGGGCTGCCACAGAGAAGAGGGGGGTCAACCTCTTCTCCAAAGCACCTGAAGGCAGGACAAGAAGCAACAGATGGAAACTAACCAAAGAGAGAAGCAATCTAGAACTAAGGAGAAATTTCCTAACAGAACAATTAATCAGTGGAACAACCTGCCTCCAGAACTTGTGAATGCTCCAACACTGGAAGTTTTTAAGAAGAGACTGGACAGCCATATTTCTGAAATGGTATAGTGTTTCCTGCCTGAGCCGGGAGGGGGGGTTGGACTAGATGACCTCCAAGGTTCCTTTCATCATCATCATCATCATTATTATTATTAACAACAGCTGCAATGATTCACTTAATAACTATGGTAAGAAAGGTTGAAAAATGGGGCAAAATTTGCTTAATAACTGTCTCACTTAGCAATGTAAATTTTGGGCTCAATTGTCGTAAGTCGAGAACTACCTTTATTGTAAAAATACTACCCCAGTGGAACTACCCATTATGGTCTATATCATGACGATTGTAAATTAGGTAGGTCATGTGACCAACCAAGATTTTATGATCATTTTTACAAACGTTATTAAGTGAACACAGTGGCCATAAAACAAACGTGGCGGTTGTAAAAAGGACCCGTTGTTCACTGTGGCCTGATTTTGCTGAAAACCAGAAATAATTTCAATTTCTGGCAAAACCAGAAGAAAAGGCAGTCGGTGAAGTAATCGGTGAATATGTGTGAGACTGTCAGAACTTCGGAACTGTTTGTAACTCCTTTTTTTCAGGTAGGTTGTAACTATGAATGGTCGTAAGTGAACGACTGCCTATATAGATATTCCTAACTGATTTGAGAATGTTTCGAAGGTGCTTTTTCCAAAGGCAACTGGATTGTTTTTTCCTTTGAGAAAGAAGACATTTTGCTTCTCATCTAAGAAGCTTCATCAGTTCTGGCAGGATGTCTGGGGTTGAAAGGATTATATTTCTTTGCAGTCATCTGGTCGTTAGTACTCTCTCTGAGAGCTTCTGAGGCCATTTGGAGGTTTATCTGTGCCCTCAGAATCACTTAAATCAGGGTGCAATTCGTTGTGGAACTTTCTTGGAACTAGTGCAAGGGCTGTGTTGTAGACAGGAGACAAGTGGTGTCGTATCCTCCCCCTGTGTTTGAGGGAGGGGTGTTCAATTCAGACTCTTAACCCCTCTTTCAAACCAATGGTCCTCTCTGTCCAGCATGTGGCTAGCTAAACATCGGAGCCTTATAATCTCAAACTTCCTCTTCAAGGAATCCTAGTTTCCATTAAAGGAAAGGAAAGTGACCACTGTTAGTTGATCACGCCAAATGTTATACGCTGCTGCTAAATGCAGATTTCGTGCACACCATGAGCTGTCAAGTGCACGCTGAGTAGATGATTACAAAAATCATGACTTATTCCTCTTCTTGGTTTCTCTGCCCAAATTCTATGTTGAGAATTTGGAGAGAGATTTTCCTTTTAATGCAAAGTAAGGTCCCTTTGTAGGTTATGCATCATTCAGACCAGAGTTTCTGAAATTTGGCAACTGGAAGACCTGTGGACCAGGGCTGGCTGGGGAATTCTGGGAGTTGAGGTCCATAGGTCTTCAGTTGCCAACCTTGAGAAACACTGATTTAGATGGTGTTTTCCTGACAGTTAGAACAATTAATCAGTGGAACAATATGCCCCCAGAAGTTGTGAATGCTCCAACACTGGAAGTTTTTAAGAAGAGACTGGACAGCCATTTGTCTGAAATGGTATAGGGTTTCCTGCCTGAGCAAGGGGTTGGACTAGAAGACCCCCATGGTCCCCTCCAGCTCTATTCTATTCTATTCTATTCTATTCTATTCTATTCTATTCTATTCTATTCTATTCCATTCCATTCCATTCCATTCCATTCCATTCTCAGGGGAGATGCATAAAGCACTCCTTACTATCAGATGCCCCCACTTTTTTTTATCCTTGCAGACAATTTCTGAAGAATTTGGCCCATCAAGAGGAACCATTCTGATAGTACTTGTAGAAAAGGGGAGGCATGCAAGCTGATTTTATTGCCTTAATGTTGGAAACCTGGACTTGATTTAGAAATAGGTTGTCTTCCGGGAGACAGATTAAGTTCCCAAATTGGCTCTTGCTGTTGAATAAATTGCATATTACAAAACAGCAGCAAACAAAGGGAGCTGATTGAATTACTTCCTCCATCCTCTTTTGTGGCTGAAGATGTTTGAGAGGAGAAAAAAAAACCAGCAACCTCTAAGGAGTCATTACAGAAGGAGAATATCTTAAGAAGAGATCAAAGCTCTGGCTTCTTTGTTAAGGCTTTTTTGTTCACAAAAAGGATTTGGACTTTTCATATTGAGCCACACAGAAAATCAGAGGGAAGGGAACTTGGAGGTCTTCTAGTCCAACCCCTGCTCAAACAGTAAACTCATTTGAGACAAATGGTTGTCCAATCTCTTTTGAAAACCTCCAGTGATGGAACTCCCACAACAGAGTAACAGAATAACAAACAGAATTACAGAATAACAGATGAGCTGGAAGGGATCTTGGCGGGAAACCCTATACCATTTCAGACAAATGGCTGACCTATCTCTTCTTAAAAAGCCCAGCGTTGGAGCATCCACAACTTCCAGAGGCAAGCCATTGATTAATTGTTCTAACTGTTAGGAAATGTTTCCTTAGTTCCAGTTTAAAAACTTCCACTGTTGGAGCACCCACAGCTTCTGGAGGCAGGTTGTTCCACTGGTTAATTGTTCTAACTGTCAGGAAGTTTCTCCTTAGTTCCAGGTTGCTTCTCTCCTTGATTAGTTTCCATCCGTTGCTTCTTGTCCTGCCTTCAGGTGTTTTGGAGAATAGCTTAACTTCTTCTTTGTGGCAGCCTCAAATATTGGAAGACTACTATCATGTCACCCCTAGTCCTTCTTTTCATTAAACCAGACATAATGCAATTCTTGCAACCATTCTTCATACATTTTAGCCCCCCAGTGCCCCAATTATTTCTATTACTCTTCTTGGCACTTTTTCCAGAGTCTGAACATCTTTTTCATATCACGGTGATCAAAATTGGATGCAGTATTCCAACACAATTCTTTCTGATTTTCCTTCCCTTCTTTGCTTGTTTCCCTAAGAGATTGCTCCATAATCATGGAGGGTTTTTCTAGGCTAAGCAAAGTGTATCCCGTAATGACTTCAGAGGCATTCCAGCATGGAAATAGTCACATAGGTAGTCCTTGACTTATGACTGGTTGAGTAGCTATTGTTCCGAGTTATGACTTATCTGGAAGAAGGCAGATACACCAGTTCTGATGTCTTCAGAATCACGTGGTTCCATTTCAGCCACATTTTACTTCCAGATTTCAGCGAAATCACATTATAGTAAAGTTTGGGGAGAGTGCAGAGAAGAGCAGCTAAGACGATTAAAGGCCTGGAGACTAAAACATAAAGTAGAATGGTTGCAGAAACTGGGTATGCCTAGTCTAGAGAAAAGAAGGACTAGGGGTGACATGATAGCAGTATTCCAGTATTTGAGGGGCTGCCACAAAGAAGAGGGGGAGTCAATTTATTTTCCATAGCACCATAAAGCAGGACTAGAAGCAACAGATGGAAACTAATCAAGGAGAAAAGCAACCTAGAACTAAGGAAGAATTTCCTGACAGTGGAAACAATTAATCAGACTTCTGACTTGCCTCCAGAAATTATGGTTGCTCCATCACTGGAGGTTTTTAAGAAGTGACTGTGTCAACGCTGCTAACATCGGACGTTCTTGCTTTGACAATATATGAAGATGCAGCCATTTTCTCTTTAACCTGTGTGTTACTTTTAGAGTTAGAATTAGTTGTACATAGTACGTTTAGGTGTGTGTCATGTATGTGTTTCACTTTGAAAGCGGGCAACTAAATTTCATTTTTGATGTGTGCCATTGTGCCCACAATATAAAAATGACAATAAAGGTTATCTTATCTAGATGATGCTGGGGGGGGGGGAAGAATGTGTATTAGGGGATTAGTTAGACATAACAACATCGTAGTAGAGTATTCTTCAAGGTTGTTTGAAATAAGAGATGATAAGGAATGGCGGGTTATAGAATTGGAGGGAAGGTTTGCATTTCAAACTAATTGGAAAATGTGATTTATGACTGTTAATTGGAGGAGGGAATTGTGCTTTGATACTATGTGCCCTGGGGAGGGGAATTCAGATTTTGGCTTGGCCTATGTACCTGCCGATGCTATGCTACTTGAATAAAGATTCTTTAAGGTAAACAATGCCTCAAAGTTCTTTGAAGAGTATCATCTGTCGGAACCATGACAGACTGGACAGCCACTTGTCTGAAATGTTATAGGGTCCCCTGCTTGAGCAGGGGGCTGGACTAGAAGACCTCCAAGGTCCCTTCCAGCTCTGATTGATTGATTAAACAATGGGTTCTCTTAACTATCTCAGCATTCATGTAATGATCACCGTGTTTGTTTAACAAGCCCCACATTTGCTTAGTAACTACCACAAAAGATGTCATAGAACCAGATCAGTTGCTTAATTGACCCAGTTTACAACCATCATGGCATACAACTATAAAGGGCAGGTTCCATTATGGTCGTATGTAGAGAACTACTTATAATTCTTTCCACCTGTGTCCTGAATTCCTTGCATGACTGATATGTATAACTCTTCCTTGTACATCTTCTTTGCAAAGTTAAACATGTTTAATGCATGAAAAGGAGAATTGATGCAGGAGGTGGAGAATTCGGTCACCCAAATGTGACCAAAAATAAACTCCTAGGTCTTCCTTCATACCGAGTTACTTTCTACAGGTAGTCCTCAACTTATGACCACAATTAACTAACAAATTTATTACTTGTTAGTCTTCTAAGAAGAAAGAAGGCAAACCCCATTGGTGGTTTTCTCATTACCATTGGAGCTAAGCAAGTCAGTTGTTAAGTGAGTTTTGCCCCATTTAATGACCTTTCTTGCCACAGTTGTTAAGTGAATCACTGCAGGGTTAAGTTACTAGCATGGTTGTTAAGCGAATCTGGCTTCCCCAATACCTTTGCTTGTCAGAAGGCTGCAAAAGGGGATCACGTGACCCCGGGACACTGCGACCATCATAAATACGAGTCAGTTGCCAAGCGTCTGAATTTTGATCATGTGAACACGGGGATGCTGCAACGGTCGTAAGTGTGAAAAATGGTAATCAATTACTTTTTCAGCGCTGCTGTAACTTCGAGGACAGTGCTGTTGTAACCTTGTTGCAAGTCAAGGACTACCTGTAGTCCAATCTGGAGGTGACTTGGGCACAAGTGATTGTAGTCAACTTTAGCTCGGAGGTTTCAAGGCAGTGCCAAGATCTGACCTTCACGGAGAGATCAAACCCATCTTGGAATGTGGTTCAGCATCCTGAATGCGTTTTGGGATTGTGAGGATAGCTCTAATAAACGTGGGCCGAATGGATGTGAGGATGTCAAGGTTTCTAAAAACACAGACTTGAACACCGGGAGAGATGTGGGAGGTGACCGTGGCAGCAAAGAACTTGCAAACGACAGAAATAAAGTGGCCTCTCCTTTTGAAAAGTCAACGGAGGAACTGACACCGAGAAAACGATAGAGGTAAAAAAAAATATCCTTCTGCAAGAAAGTGAAGGCTGGAGCAGCACTCCAAGGAATTTATCAGTGGGCACTGGCTGGCTGGTTCGAGTTGTCGTTTGCGATTATGAGTTTTATGATAATGTCATGCAAATATCAGGACATTCATTTCCTAGTAATTTATTACTCGTTATTTTTCTGAGAAGAAAGAAGGCAAAACCCCACAGGTGGTCCTCTCGTTCCCACTTGAGAGACAGGCACAACTGCAGATTCTGTGTATAAACGAAGCTGGGATCTCTTGATTTTTACAGGGGTTTGATGATGGCAAAAATAGACCAGCTATTTCCATGGTTTGATAAGTTATAAGATGCAGGTAGTCCTCGACTTATGACCACAGTTGTGCTCAGAATTTATGTTGCTAAGTGAGAAATTGCAGTCATTGGCCTAACCTAGCAAAAAAGTCATCAAGTTGGGCACGATTCACTTAACAACCTTCTTACTTAAGAATTGAAATTCTGGTCCCTATTGTGGTTGTAGGTTGAGGGCTACCTTTATTTATTGATGTAAAAATCAGCTGGACGACTTTGGGTCAGTCCCTCTCTCTCAGCCCAACCCACTTCACAGGGTTGTTGTTGAGGCAGACAGATAGATTAGATAGATTGAATACATGGATGGATAGATGGATGGATAGACAGACTTAATAGATAGATAGATAGACAGACAGACAGACAAACAGAGACAGACGATAGACACAAACAGACAGATAGATTGGCTACGTGGATGGATGGATAGATGGATGGATAGACAGACTTGATAGATTAGAGAAAGACAGACAGACAGATGATAGACAGATAGATTGGATACATGGATGGATACGGATGGATGGATAGACAGACTAGATAGATAGATAGATAGATAGAGAGAGAGAGAGAGAGAGAGAGAGAGAGACAGACAGACAGACAGACAGACAGACAGACAGACAGACAGACAGACAGACAGACAGACAGACAGGATAGATTAGAGATAGAGACAGACAGACAGATAGATAGAAGATAGACAGATAAATTGGATACATGGATGGATACGGATGGATGGATGGATAGACAGGATAGATAAAGAGAGAGAGAGAGAGAGAGACAGACAGACAGACAGGATAGATTAGAGAGAAAGAGACAGACAGACAGACAGGATAGATTAGAGAGAGAGAGAGACAGACAGACAGATAGATGATAGACAGATAAATTGGATACATGGATGGATGGATGGATGGATAGACAGGATAGATAGATAGATAGAGAGAGAGAGACAGACAGACAGACAGACAGACAGACAGACAGACAGACAGGATAAATGAGAGAGAGAGACAGACAGACAGACAGATAGATGATAGACAGATAAATTGGATACATGGATGGATACGGATGGATGGATGGACAGTAGATAGATAGATAGATAGATAGATAGATAGATAGATAGATAGATAGATAGATAGATAGATAGATAGATAGATAGATAGATAGATAGATAGATAGATAGATAGATAGATAGATAGATAGATAGATACAGACAGACAGACAGACAGACAGACAGGATAGATTAGAGAGAGAGACAGAGAGACAGATAGATGATAGACAGATAAATTGGATACATGGATGGATACGGATGGATGGATGAATAGACAGGATAGATAAGAGAGAGAGAGACAGACAGACAGATTGAATACATGGATGGATACGGATGGATGGATGGATAGACAGTGAATAGATAGAGAGAGAGAGACAGACAGACAGGATAGATTAGAGACAGACAGACAGACAGACAGACAGACAGACGGGATAGATTAGAGAGAGAGAGACAGAGAGACAGATAGATGATAGACAGATAAATTGGATACATGGATGGATACGGATGGATGGATGGATAGGCAGGATAGATAGATAGAGAGACAGACAGACAGACAGATTGAATACATGGATGGATACGGATGGATGGATGGATAGACAGACTGAATAGATAGAGAGATAGAGAGACAGACAGACAGACAGACAGGATAGATTAGAGAGGGAGCAATAGACAGACAGACAGACAGATAAGTGGGTAAACAGATTAAAAAGGTTTAACTATGCAAAGAAGAGGACCATATTACGATTATGCATGATTTAAATTAAATAACTGTCTCTAAGCACTGGCTATTGCCACATCTTGTATAGATATTCCACTATTAAAATTATGTTTTTATGAGAAAATAGCTTTCATTTTGCTCAAGACAGCTAGAGGAAGCCCAGCTAGATCACATCCAGCTTCCTTTCAACCAGCTGTTTCTCTTTGGGGGTCAACAGCCCCCCCCCATGCCCCTGGAATAGAAAAGACACTTTGAATGGGCAATGTTAGCCTGCAAGACGTTTTGTGGTTTCCATCCCCCCAATAAACAAGGTTTATGGCCTTGTTTTCACAGCTATGCATAACTAAAGTTGAGAACATGTCTCCTCGCCTTAATTATGGTGACCAGCTATGAACCCTGGTCAGAAAATAATTGGCACATAGCCCTCAGGTCGTGGTGCTTTCTGCTTCTACACCTCTCAATCATAATTTGATTTGCCCTAAGCTGCTACAATGCAAAATATGTCACAATAATTTAAAATTTATCCCTTCTTAAACTACTGGCCTTCAGCTGCTGGAATTACAGGCAAGCAAGGATCTTCCCCACCTGCCGGAGATACAGCTAAATCCCAGAGCTTTGGGTTTATTTTCTGGGACTGATAAAATTTGGTTAGTAAGTATGAGCTGCAAATTGGCAAGGAAGGTCCTTTCCGCAGTCACAGCTAAGGCCCATCTCGAAAACAAGTCAAAGAAGTTTAGTCTTGTCAGAATGTCAAAACTGCACCCAGTTTTGGTCACCACACTGCAAAAAAGACGTTGAGACTCTGGAAAAAGTGCAGAGAAGAGCAACTAAGATGATTAAAGGCCTGGAGACTAAAACATAGGAAGAACGGTTGCAGGATTTGGGTTTGGCCAGTGTAGAGAAAAGAAGGACTAAGGGAGACATGATAGCAGTATTCCAGTATTTGAGGGGCTGCCGCAAAGAAGAGGGGGTCAATTTATTTTCCAAAGCACCAGAAGACAAGACAAGACACAATGGATGAAAATCCATAATCAAGAAGAGAAGCAACTTGGAATTAAGAGAAACTTCCTAACGGTTAACCAGTGGAACAACTTGCCACCAGAAGCTGTGGGTGCTTCATCACTGAAGGCTTTTTAAGAAGAGATTGGACAGCCACTTTCTGAAATGATATAGGGTCTTCTGCTTGAGCAGGGGGTTGGACTAGAAGACCTCAAAGGTCCCCTCCAGCTCTATTCTATTCTAAGAGATTCTAAGAGTGCATCTGATTAAATCTTGTTTGTTCCTCATCGGGGCAGACTTTTCCCCCCGCAAGAATTGAGATGTTGGGAACGTCAGATCCTGTCACTTGAAATACAGGTAGTCCTTGAATTACAGCCATTTGTTTAGCGACCATTCGAATGGCACTGAAAAAAAGTGATTTATGATCAAGGTTTAACTGAGGTGTCCTTGGTGCCTCAACCCGGAACTACAAATATTGTGCTTTATTGGTATGAACCTATGATCATTTTTTACACAGCTGTGGAGTGTGGTGGCTCGCGTTGTTAGGACGCTGGGTTGGAGGCTAGCAAGCTTGTGTTCGAGTGCTGCTGCGTGGCGGGGTGAGCTCCTGTTCTTTGCTCCAGCTCCTTGGTGGGAACATGAAAGGAGCCCCCCACAGGCGTCTCCTGGGCAACAGTGATGTCATCGGTTAATTTTTGAACCCGGAACTGTCTTAAACTGTGCCTCTGACACAAACAGGACTTATAACCGGTACAACATCCTCATGGTCACATGATCAAAATTTTGGCCACTGACTTGTATTTATGACTTGCGGTGTCCCGGGGTCATAAGATCCCCTTCTGCGACCTTCTGACAAGCGCGGAAGCCAGATTCACTGTCCTGTCCTGTCCTGTCCTGTCCTGTCCTGTTCTGTTCTGTTCTACTCTACTCTACTCTATTGTATTCTAAATTTTCTCTTATTCTGTTCTGTTCTGCTCTGCTTTGTTCTGTTCTATTCTCTGTCCCATCGGTGTAGTAGCAACCAGAATAATGATTTCCTTAGCAAAGATTCTTAATCCAATCCTGAAATTTAATAGATATTGAACAAATACAGGTAATCCTCAACTTACAACCCTATTTCCTAAGCACCTATTCAAAGTTACAACAGCCCTGAACAAAGTGACTTACAAACAGTCCTCGGCCTTATGACCATTGCAACATTTCCACCATTGCCTTATCAAAATTCAGGTCAACCAGCAGGCATTTACGAAGGTTGCCGAATCCTTTGGTCCCGTGACTGCCGTTTGAGTTTGCGACAAGCAAAGTAAATGGGAAGACCATATTTGCTTAATGACAGCGTGATTTACTTAACAACCACAGTGATTTGCTTAAAAACCATGGCAAAAATAGTCATAAAATCGGACACTTAAGAACGTTGCATAGCAATGGAAATAGAACATAGAATAACAGAGTTGGAAGGGACCTTGGAGGCCTTCTAGTCCACCCCCCTGCTCAAGCAGGAGACCCTATACCTATACCACTCCAGATGAATGGCTGTCCAATCTCTTCTTGAAAACTTCCAGTGATAGAGCACTCTCAGCTTCCGGTGGCAAGTTATTCCATTGGTTGATTGCTTTCACTATTAGGAAATTTCTCCTTAGTTCTAGGTTAGTTCTCTCTTTGGTCATAAGTTGAGGACTACTTGAATTTGCTTGTCTGGAATGGCAAAAGAGAAAGCCAGACCATTCCCATTAGAAACTATATTCTAACTATAAGCATTGATTTCTACTTCACCCCCATTCCACCCTCTGTGGAGAAAAAAATAAATCATTTATTTTCTCTTTCTCAAGAAAAGTCCACCTCCTCCTTGTTGGAATCTGTGTGAATCATAATAAAAATTAGATTGTAGATAGTCTGCCTTCAACATGAATAAATTCATCACTGAGGAAATGGATTTATGGCTTTTTATTTTGCTGGCAAAACAATGTGAGGGGGCTGGATGCTTAAAAATTAATTCCTTAGATGGAAAGAAAAGTCCTGTCACTTAGAAATGGGTTAAACAATTGCAAAAATTGATATGATTCAATTTTTTTAAATGTCACAATTATCATAATTGTATGCTTGTCTAGTGTGTGTGTGTTTGTGTGTGTGTCCTGCATGTCTCTGTGTCTGTACTGAAACAAGTTTTGATCTCCCCAAATTATATCTTTTCTAATTCCAGATGATTTAGGAAATGTGAACCTTTTACAGTAAATCTAATATTCAAGAAAACAGCTTCTCTGCATTGCTCATGACTATTCATGGCTGGAGAAAATGAAAATGGGCAGAAAAATGGATTCTATTGAAAGCTGTCTGCAGAAGGGTAGAGTCCATGGGAGGGAGGTCAAAAAAGGCAAAATGGCGTCATAGCAGCACAAACAAAACGTAAGCTGCTGGGTCATTCCCCTTTAAAAGAAAGTGTACAGGTAGTCCTTGGTTTACAACCATTCATTTAGTGACCGTTCAAAGTTAACAACAGCACTGAAAAAACTGACTTATGACCGTTTTTCTCACTTCCAACTGTTCCAATATCTCCATGATTCATGTGACAAACAAAGTCAATGGGGGAAGCCAGATTCACTTAACAACTGTGTTGGTAACTTAACAACTGCAGGACTTCACTTAACAAGAATTGTGACAAGAAAGGTTGTTAATAGGGGGCAAAACTCACTTAACAACTTAATAACGGAAATTGTGGGCTCAGTTGTGGTTGTAAAGACTGCCTGCATACATGTGGACAGAATCTAGAGGCGGTTTCTCCAGAATTCTAAATTTCACCGATCTACGTTATATTCCAAATCTAATTTGTGATGATCTGGTTGGGAGTGATTGCCTTCGATTAGAACAAACAGGGTGACAACAATAGAAGTACAGCAAAATAAATGAATGGGTGAATAATTTTGTGATTTTGGGTCTCATCATATTATCATACAGGTAGTCCTCAACTTATAACCATTCAGAGTTACAGTGGCACTGAGAAAAGTGACTTACAACCAGTCCTCGCACTTATGACCATTGTAGCACCCTCACAGTCAAATGGTCAAAATTTGGGTGCTTGGAAACAGACATGTACTTATGACAGTTTCAACATTCTAGAGACACCTGATTGCCATTTGCAAGCTTCTGACAAGCAAAGTCATTGGGAAGCTGCATTCATTTAACGACAGTGTGATCCACTTAACAACCATGGTAAAAAAGATCATAAAATAGGGCATGATTCATTTAACAACCAGCTTGATCAGCAATGGAAATTCAGATCCCATTTGCAGTTGTAAGTCAAGGCGTATCTTTACCTATTTGAGAAATTATCTCAATATGACAGCATGGTGCATTTTCTCCGTGTTTCAGATATTTGAAATATTGGCTCACATCCCTTTTCCCCAGTGCACATGTGATCAATGTCGCTTTGGCAGAAAATTACAGTTTTTTTGTCATATTTGCAGCCCCTTGGCAAAGCTTCCAAGGGAGGGCAGGGCTGGTTTCCATATTTCAGACTTTTATTCTGTTTTAAGTCAAGAGTTGTGTTATTTTGTTTGGAAGTTGGCTTAATGTTTCTGTTGCTGTTTCTTTCCTCCCCTTAGGAAATGCATATCGAGAGTGCATGGAAAACGGGACGTGGGCTTTCAAAGTGAATTACACGCAGTGTGAACCGATTCTCGACGAAGAGGTACGTTGATCTGCCGTTGATTGGTTTTCCTGGCTGGAGGGAGGAGGTGGTGTGCAGGCGGGCTCAAAGACGCCAAGATGGATCGAAGCCTTGCCCCTTTTGATCATGTGATTGCACCCACCATCTTCAATTTTTTTCCTACACTTTCTAAGTAGGTGCATCTAAATAGAGAGTCAAAATCTGTAAGGTGTTAGTTGCAGCCTCACATTCAAAATGCTTTGCATGCACCAGACATAAGATAAGATAACCTTTATTGTATTTTTTTTATTCTGAATACACTGGCACACGTTAAAAATTAAAATCTGTTGCCCGCTCTCAAAAGAATATATATTGTTGTTGTTAGTTGCGAAGTCGTGTCCGACCCGTCGCGACCCCATGGACAACGTTCCTCCAGGCCTTCCTGTCCTCTACCATCTTCTGGAGTCCATTGAAGCTCACGCCTACTGCTTCAGTGACTCCATCCAGCCACCTCATTCTCTGTCGTCCCCTTCTTCTATTGCCCTCAATCTTTCCCAGCATTAGGCTCTTCTCCAGTGAGTCCTTCCTTCTCATTAGGTGGCCAAAGTATTTGAGTTTCAACTTCAGGATCATACACACACACACATACACACACACACACACATCAAGGTTGATACTCTATGGAACAAAGCTGCAACTGAATCTAGATGTTCTGCTTCGAATACCACAAAGCTGGAAGCGATCATAGAGAGGGTGTGTAGCGTCCCAGGCAATCCTGCAGACTCTGCTCAAGCAACACTTATGTGCCATGTCCTGGATGGAAGGGACGGGAACTGCCAATAATCTTTTCTGCCGTCCTCACCACTCCCTGTACCACCTTCCTGTCCGAAGCAGTAATGCTACCAAACCAGACAATAATGCAGGGGTCCCCAACCTTTCTGGGTTGGCGGCCCGGTGGGAAAGGGAGGGGCAGGCACCTTTATGCATGCATACGCGCACACACAAATGTGGCTGCGTGCACATGCACGCAAATGGGGCTGTGAGCATATGCGCTCCGCAAATGGGGCTGCTAGCACCGGCGCACGGCTCGGCTAGCACCAGCTAGCGCCGGCATGTGGCTCGCGCCTCGGCTAGCACCGGCGAGAGACTCGCGGCTCAACTAGTGCCAGCGAGAGGCTCGTGGCTCAGCTAGTGCCAGCGCAAGGAAAGGTGAGTGCACGCAGATGCACACCCACACTGGCCAGCCACTCACATGGCCCAGTGGCCAAGAAGCCATGGCCCGGTAGCGGGTGCAGCCCATAGGTTGGGGACCTCTGCAATAATGCAATACGACAGGATGCTCTCGATCGTCCCTCTGTGGAAAGTGGTAAGGACAGGGGAAGGAAGATGTGCTTTTCTCATGCGATGCAGAAAATGCAGGCGCTGCTGTGCCCGCTTCATGTAAACAAGGATGTGCCTTTGATGAGGTGGCTGCACCACGCATCTTAGGCATGTTGACCGCATCACCTAAATGCTCCTGCTAGGAAGGATGGAAAATAAATTGAACAATTACACAACATGCCCCTTTTAAGAAGGCCAAAATATGTGATTAATATTTATATGTTACTTATATGTAAGGATGTAGGTCTATACATATGTTGTATATAGCATGTTTTAAATGTGTATTATGTATGTGTACACTTGAGAGCAAGCAACTAAATTTCATTTTTAATGTGTGCCGTTGTGCCCACAGGGGAAAAAATGACAATAAAGCTTATCTAATCTATCTAATGTAATCTAATCAAAAGAAAATGTGAACTTTCTCTTTGGACTTCAAGAGTACAGATCCTACAGTTCTTAGAAAATACTTAGAGGTTGAGATCTGACTTTCCCTGAAAACAATCACCATTTTTACTTTGCACAGCCTGCTGGATCTTTAATTGATTTAATTGAATTAAATTAATCTTTAATTGATTGCTGCATCTTTAATTGGGCACCACATTACGAAAACGATGTTGAGGCTTTGGAAAAAGTGCAGAGAAGAGCAACTAAAATGATTAAAGGCCTAGAGACTAAAACATATGAAGAACGGTTGCAGGATTTGGGTATAGCTAGTCTAGAGGGGGTGAAAAGGACTAGGCGTGACATGATAACAGTATTCCAGTATTTGAGGGGCTGTCACAAAGGAACTTATTTTCCAAAGCACCAGAGGGCAGGACAAGAAACAACGGATAGAAACTAATCAAGAAGAGAAGCAACTTGGAACTAAGGAGAAACTTCCTAACAGTGAGGACAATTAACCAGTGGAACTACTTGCCTCTAGAAGTTGTGAGTGCTCCATCACTGGAGCTTTTTAAGAAGAAATTGGACAGCCACCTGTCTGAAATGGTATAGGGCAGAGGTAGGCCACCTTGGCTCTTTTATGACTCGTGGACTTCAACTCCCAGAATTCCTGAGCCAGCCATGCCACCCCTGGTATAGGGCCTTCTGCTTGAGCAGGGGGCTGGACTAGAAGATCTCCAAGGTCCTGTCTAATCTGATTGATTGGTCTAATATTGTATGAATGCAACTAACCGGGAGAAAAAAAGATACAGAAACGTAATGATCCTCATAAGCAAACTTCTCCGAAGTGGTTAGTATCAATCCCTAAGGGTTGATCGGTCTATTCAAAAGGTCAATAAATGGCTGAGAGCCTATGGCAGGGGTCTTCAAACCTGGCCCTTTTATGACTTGTGGACGTCAACTCCCAGAATTCCTCAGCCAGCGTGCCTGGCTGAGGAATTCTGGGAGTTGAAGTCCACAAGTCATAAAAGGGCCAAGTTTGAAGACCCCTGGTCTGGATCCAAGCCCGTAGTTTCATCAAAATGGCCGACTGAGGAATTCTGGGAGCTGAAGTCCACCAGTCATAAAAGGGCCAAGTTGGAAGATCCCTGAGAGTCTGGATCCAAGCCCGCAGTTTCATCAAAATGGCCGACTGAGGAATTCTGGGAGCTGAAGTCCACCAGTCATAAAAGGGCCAAGTTTGAAGACCCCTAGTCTATGGGAACAGACTGAACCTGAAACCTTGTAGCTAAAATTCACCAATGTCCAAACAAATACAGGTGGTCCTCAACATACAACTTTACATTTAATGCCCGTTTGAAGTTACAAAGACACTGAAAAAGTGACTTATGAATGTTTTTTACACTTACGACCATTGCATCATCCCCATGGTCACATGATCAAAGTTCGGCTCCTTGGCAACTGGCATGCACTTATGACGGTTGCAACGTCCCGGGGTCACGTGATCCCCTTTTGCAACCTTCTGACAAGCAAAGTCAATGGGAAAGACAGATTCACTTAACAACCATGTTACTAACTGCACAACTGCAGTGATTCACTTAACAACTGTGGCTGGAAAGGTCATAAAATGGGGCAAGACTCACTTAACAACTGTCTTGTTTAGCAATGGAAATTTCGGACTCAATTGTGGTCATAAATCGAGGACTACCTAAATCAGTGCTCTTGTTAGCACTCAAACTCAACTGGAAAAAAAATCAAATTTGGGTGCTTAGCAACCGGAGTGTTATTTACGACAATTGCAGCGTTCCAGGTCGTGTGATCCCCATTTTTCGATCTTCTCTGCCGGGTTCAATGGACGAAGCTGGACTCACTTAACAACCTCACAATTCACTGAGCCACTGCGGTGATTTGCTTAACAACCATAGTAATAAAAGTCAGGAAAGTTAGCGCAACTGATTTAACAACTATCTTGCTTAAAAACAGAGATTATGGTTCCGGTTGCAGTCATATGTTGAGGAATAGCTGTATATTAAATATTAATTTTTTTCATATTTTAAATACTACATTTTTCATTGTTATTAATTATTTATTTGTGGTACCATTGGCTAAAGTGGTATTTATGAAATTATTTTCATATAATAAAAGACGGGGAGGGGGGGTGAGGAATCATCTTAAACTCCGTGAAGGGATCAATGGTATAGCGGGCTAGTTGCATTTGGGCCAATCAGCAGGAGACGCTAAGTTCTAGTCCCACCTTAGGCATGAAAACCGATTGGATAACTTTGAGCCAACCCCTCTCTTTCAGCCCAGCCCACCTCACAAGGTTGCTGGTGCGGGGGAAAAGAGGATGAGGAAGGAGTATTATATGTGTTTGCCGCTTTTAAGTTCTAGGTAGTCCTAAACTTAGGGCGACAATTGATCCCAAAATTTCTGTTGCTAAGTGAGACAGTTAAGTGAGTTTTGCCCCATTTTACGACCATTTTGCCAGAGTTGTTAAGTGACTCACTGTAATTAATGTAGTAAAATGGTTGTAAAGCGAATCTGTCTTCCCCATTGATTTTGCTTGTCAAAAGGTCACGAAAGGGGATCACACGACCCTGCTACTCTGTGACCGTCATAAGTATGAGTCAGTTGCCAAGCATCTGAGTTTTGATCACATGACCATGGGGATACTGCAATGGTCATGAAGTGTGGAAAAACGGTCATAAGTCACTTTTTTCAGTGTCGTTGTTCAACTTTGAACAGTTACCAAATGAAGTGTTGTAAGTCAAGGACTAGCTGCACATAAGTTAATAAAGGCAGTATAAAAATGTCTAATAATAATTCAGTCAAGGTTATTGAGTGAGCCGAAGCTGAATGCACCAAGAGACGGTGTTGAAGATCTATCTGATAATGAGCAAATGTGGTCCCCGCATGCAGATTTCCAGGTTTTTGTGCGGTTTTTCAACCACACCTGGGGTTGAACCTATTCTTAAATCTCTTTGATGGCATTGTGAGTGTTGCCAAACTTTGAGTGCATCCTTTCCAAAACCTCTCGTCCCTGGGGTGTTGAATGTCCTCTCCAGCTAGACAGTCCTTAAGCTGGAAATGTTCCCAAACGTTATCTCAGTTTGAAAGGTACTCACGATTTCATTTGTTAGTCCTTTTGCCCTTTGGGTTTGCTAAAACGGCTTGATAAATATCAAACATGGAATATTCCCTGAGTGTTTTAGAGTTCAGATGCATTTATAGCCAAACATTTGTCAGAAATCTTCTTTGATTAAAGCTCAGAGTTTTTTTTTCTGTTTAGAATGACCTTTTATTGCGGTTTATTAGTTGTTAATCTTAAGAGTTGGCATACATTGCATAAGCTGACTTGTTACCAGAAAAACTTGTTATCTCTGAATTTTTAAAAGCGGTATTTATTCCCACCCATCTCCTGAATTTGTATAAATATAATTTAATGTCTAAGAACAGAAATAAAGCATTTCTGGATTATTTTGATGAGGGCATGCAAGGAATATTCTCTGTTAACATTCCAACTCTCTGTAACAAAAACATCCAGAGAAATGATATGCAAATAGATTGTTACTATTATTATCCAACTGCAGACATTCATTTTCCTGTGTAAATTGTGCTTTGTAGCTTATTAGGATCAAAAGCAGAAAGATGCTTCAAAGTGCACGGAGGCACAGATGCAGCTTCCGTCTGCTGCAGTTTTAAAATAGCCATGCCAAATTCAGTGATTGAATGGTTACTCTTGAGGAACAATTCTGGCTGGTGTGTCCAAAGGATCATTAAAGAAATCAAACCATGGATTCTCCCTTGAGGCACAAATGACCAGGCTCAAATTATCCTACTTTGGACCCATGACGTGAAGATCCAGCTCTCTGGAGAAGACCTCAAAGCTGAGGAAGGTGGAAGGAAAGAGAAGAAGAGGATAACCAGCAGCAGAGTGGATGGACCCAGTTATGGTTGTGATGATGGTGGAATCCTTGGAAGATCAGAAGAGCCAGTGGTCACTAAGAGTCACCAACTTGATGGCATCCAATTCATTCAATGTAAAGACTTAGCACGCTGAGAAAGACCACAATAGTGGAAAAGGTCAAAGGAAAAAGAAGAAGGGACAACCAGCAAAAGATGGATGGACTTACATTGGTTACAGTGGAGATGAGAGGCACCAATGGAACATGTGAAGGATCAGTTGAGGACAGATAATCCAGGAGAAGATTGGTCTATCAGGTTATTAGTGTGGACATATCATGGATAGGGGCTCATCATCAATCAATCAATACAAAGATCCATCTTCCTTGAGAAGTCAATAATACTGGGAAAGATGGAAGGAAGAAGGAAGAAGGAAGAAGGAAGAAGGAAGAAGAAGAAGAAGAAGAAGAAGAAGAAGAAGAAGAAGAAGAAGAAGAAGAAGAAGAAGAAGAAGAAGAAGAAGAAGAAGAAGAAGAAGAAGAAGAAGAAGAAGAAGAAGAAAGTAAGGCCTTGGTAAGGCCACACTTGGAATACTGCATCCAGTTTTGGTCACCACGATGTAAAAAAGATGTTGAGACTCTAGAAAGAGTACAGAGAAGAGCAACAAAGATGATTAGGGGACTGGAGGTTAAAACATATAAGGAAAGATTGATGGAATTGGGTATGTCTAGTTTAATGAAGAGAAGGACGAGGGGGGACATGATAGCAGTGTTCCAATATCTCAGGGGATGCCACAGAGAAGAGGGAGTCAAACTATTTTCCAAAGCGCCTGAAGGCAGGACAAGAAGCCACGGATGGAAACTAATCAAGGAGAGAAGCAACCTAGAACTAAGGAGAAACTTCCTGACAGTTAGAACAATTAACCAGTGGAACAACCTGCCTCCAGAAGCGGTGAATTCTCCAACACTGGAAGTTTTTAAGAAGAAACTGGACAGCCATTTGTCCGAAATGGTATAGGGTTACCTGCCTGAGCAGGGGGTTGGACTTGATGACCTCCAAGGTCCCTTCCAACTTTATTATTATTATTATTATTATTATTATTATTATTATTATTATTATTATTATTATTATTATTATTATTATTATTATTATTATTATTATTATTATTATTATTATTATTATTATTTAAGAAGAAAAAACCCAGCAGCAAAGTGGATGGATTCAGTAATGGTGGTGGTGATGGGTGCATCATTGGAAAACCTGAAAGATCAGGTTGGGGATAGATCATTCTAGAGAAGGTCTACCCATGTGGCTGCTGAGAATCATCACCAACCTGGTGGCACATAATCATTCAGAGTGAAGACCTAACTCTCTGTAGAAGTCCATAATGGTGGGAATGTTGGAAGGAAAGAGAAGAAGGGGAAACCAGGAACAAGATGGAACGTGGTGATGGAGACACTGTTGGAAGAGCTGAAAGACTCAATTAGGTACAGATCATCTTGGTGAAGGTTTACTTCCAAAACTCAGAAATTACAAATTCTAAACAAAAAACTTTTGGTGTGAACACTGGCTCAGAAAGTTGAAAATAAAAGTCCATTCAAATATGAAAGTAAGTGAATGTAATAATCTGGTTCTCTCACTCAAGACACAAATGACTAAACTCAGATTATCCTAATTTGGATGTATGATGTGAAGGGCCAGCTGTCTGGACAGGGTCCTGATGCTGGGAAAGATGGAAGGAAAGCAAAGAAGAGAATGACCAGTGGCAAGATGGATGGACTCAGATACAGTGGCAACGGGGACTCTGTCAGAAGACCTGAAAGACTCAATTAGATACTGATCATCATGGAGAAGCTCTGCCTGGGTGGTTGGCAAGGGTCAACGTTGACTTCATAGAATATAATTAGTCAACCAATGGAAAGAACCAGATTCCTTGAAAAATTCATTACAGGTAGTCCTCGACTTACAGCCACAATTGAGCCCAAAGTTTCTCTTGCTAACTGAGATGTTTTGCCCCATGTTATGATCTTTCTTGCCATAATTGTTAAGTGAATCACTAAAGTTGTTAAATAAGTAACACGGTTGTTAAGTGAATCTGGCTTCCCCATTTGCTTTGCTTCTCAGAAGGTCACAAAAGGGGATCACGTGACCCCAGGCCACTGCAACTGTCATAAATGTGAGTCAGTTGCTAAGTTGCATGGGGATGCTGCAAGGGTCGTAACTGAAAAACTGTCATAAGTCACTTTTTTCAGTAGTTGTAAGTTTGAACAGTCACTAAACGAACTGTTGTAAGTCAAGGACTACCTGTATGCTTGGAAATAATGGAAGGAAAGAGAAGAAGAGGAGAACTAGAAGATAGTGGATGGACTTACTTACATGTTGATGGGGACACCTTAGGACGTCCCAAAGGACCAGATTGGAGACAGATCATTATAGGGAAATATCTTTGAGGTCTCTAAGAGTCAAAAACAATTTGATAGCACATCATCATGGTGACCTTGTACAGATAACCCTTGACTTAACAAGCATTTATTTAGCAACCAATCCATTCCAACAAAATGGATATCCATGGAACTTTATCAAAAGGTCTTTGACCACTCAACTCAATCCAGCATAACCAACACAAACCCTAGAAAGAATTTCACTGCCGTACATCAAGAATATCTCAGAAACCAAACAGACTCCTACAACCACAAAACCTCCTTCAAAACATTCCAGACAACAACCCAAGAAGAAAAACCAGGAGTCATTTACAACATACAGTGTAAGGACTGCAGCAACCACTATGTAGGACAAACAGGCAGAAGACTGGCAGCACACCAATTAGCAACCAGACGACATGATGAAAATTCTTTAATTTCACAACAGATAGACCCTAGTTTCAATTGGGAAAATGAGACCGTCCTAGACCAAGACAAGTCCAAAAATGTCAGGGAATTTCTAGACGTCTGACACTCTGACAGATCAGCCCTCAATAGACACATAGACATTAACAACAACTATAGACTGTGCAAAAGGGACTGTCACCCAGCCCAAAAGGGAACAAAAAGCACTTCTCCACCAGCGATCAGCACCCAGATCAGCATAAATTAACTCCAAGGTTAACATCAGACCAACGATCAAGTAAACAATACCCCTATCAAGAAACTGCCAAAGAAGCCAACAGCCCAACTTAAAAACCTCTAAGACCACCTCCAAAAACACTGACAGGGCAGGCCACCAGAATATAAATCGACAGCAAACAGCATTCCTTACCAGCACTGATGATGTTCCCTAGCTGGGTCATAAAACATCTGCAAGAAAACAAGCAAGCTCAGAGAGCACCAAGGACCCCACAGTTCTCCTCCTCCTCCTCCTTCTCCTCCTCCTCCTCCTCCTCCTCCTCCTCCTCCTCCTCCTCCTCCTCTTCCTCCTCCTCCCATTCTCCTTCACTCTGCAAATCCTCCTTCCTTCTAGCACTGATAATGTTCCCTAGCTGGGTCATGCAACGTCTGCAAGAAAACAAGCAAGCTCAGAGAGCACCAAGGACCCCTCATGTCAACCCTGAGCTGCAAATATTTTCCTTTATTATTTAGCAACCATTTGAAGTTACTATAGTATTTAAAAAAGTGATTTACAACTGGTCCTCACACTTATGACAATCACAGCATTTGCAGTCACGTGATCAAAATTCGGCCAACATATATTTACACAATTGCAACATTCTGGGTTGGCATGATTGCCATTTGTAACCTTCCCAGCCAGCATCCAATAACGGGGGAAGTCAGAGTCACGCAACGATTGCACGAATCATTTCACAACTATGGCAAAAAGATTGCAAAAATTGTGGATGACGCGTTTAACAACTGCTCTGCGATGAGAACTGTGGTTGTATGTCAAGGACTACCTGTTCAGCTGCAGCACAATCCTAAGAAAAGACACACATGGTGTGAGAAGTGAAGACAATTGCTACGTGCTTGCCTCAAATATTCAAAAGTATCTTTTTGCCTTTGAACCTGAAATGTTAGTTACCCAGCTCTGATAAATATCCATTAATGGGTAATAATTCATCAGCAGAACATCTGCTTGTTGACTTGTTTTTGAAGGCACCAGAGTCACCATTAAAACCTGGGGGGGGGGGGCGGTCTTCCACGCAGATGGCTCCGTTCACAATATGCATTAATTGACTGGAATCACATGTCCTGCTTAAATTGCTCATGGGCAGGATTAGCATCTGGTGCAGAGACGAAAACCCCAATCAGCAGTGGAACTGGAGGGCTACTTTTAACCCCAAATGGCTTGGGGATTTTTTTGGGGGGGGGTCAGCCTGCTCCCTTCCAGATAGTTCAGAAGGTGGGAGAAAGAGATTCTGGACATAGAGACAAATGTCTAGAGCAGCCCCACAAAAACAGGCTTCTCTAGGCAGTTATTGGAGATAAAGAGGTGGGTGTAACAGAATTAGGAATATGGGTGACTTGGTCTGCCTTATCCCCTCTATAATGGCTGCAACCTGGGGCCATAAAAGAGATGTCCTTTTTTTTTTTTTGCATTCCAGAAGAAAATCAAGGAATACCCCAGAAGAAAAACTTTGGAATTGTCATGGAGGAGAAAGGATGGATACCAACCAATAGGAGCCCTCCTAATTGGATATGGATAGTCCTGCTTTCTCCCCAAGACTTTCAGGCAGATCATTAGAGTGTCACTCAGGATCGTAGCAAAGTGGGTTAGAATCTATGAAGAACGGTTGCAGGAATTGGGTATGTCTAGTCTAGAGAAAGAAGCATTAGGGGGTGACATGATAGCAGTCTTCCAGTATTTGAGGGGCTGCCACAAAGAAGAGGGCGGTCAACCTATCCTCGAAAGCCCCTGAAGGCAGGATAAGAAGCAACGGATTGAAACTAATCAAGGAGAGACGCAACCTAGAACTAAGGAGAAATTTCCTGATAGTTAAAACAATTGATCAGTAGAACAACTTGCCTCCATAAGATATGGATGCTCCATCAATGGAGGTTTTTAAGAAGAAATTGTCTGAAATGGTATAGAGTTTGCTGCTTGAGCAGAGGGCTGGACTAGAAGATCTCCAAGGTCCCCTCCAACTCTGTTATTCTGTTCTGTTGCTTTATTTCATGGTATGTGTGAAAGACCTTGGGAAACTGGACAAAGAGACACAGCTGAGGGTCAGATAAGAGATAGCATAGCCCAGGGGTCCCCAACCCCCAGTCCATGGGATAGTACCGGGCCGTGGCATGCCAGCAACCAGTCCGCACAAACAAGCAAAGCCCCATCCGTGAGATGCAGGCAGCACACAAAACCACGCACCCTCCAGTCCGCGGAAAAACCTCTCTCCACGGAACCGGTCCCTGGTGCCCAAAAGGTTGGGGACCTCTGGCTGGGCAGTGGGAGGGGCAAGAGGCTTGGAAGACACCCTCCCTAGTTTCCTCGGTGGTGAGGGGGATTTGGGGGGGGGGGGGAGAATTATACTTTCAGTCTTGCAGGATTAATGTCAGCCCTACAAGGTAGACCCAGATAGATGAACTAGTTCTACTTTATTATAAAGCTACATTAATAGAATCTTGCAAGTCTAGAAGTACAATTCCACCCCCCACCCCCACTTTAGCCTCTCTGAGAAACTATAGAAGGTCTTTTCTGCACCTCTTCCCCACCCATTGATACAACTGGGGATTATGCTGACTCTGCTCAGACTATTCCTCTTTGCCCAAATCTTTCTTGCCTATCGTTGCATCTTGATCTGCAAGTGCTATATTGACTTGTTCCATAAATATTACATTACATCTCTGTGGACGACCGCTGTTGTTCTGTTTTATCTTATACTTAGTTTAATGTAACATAGATATCCGCGTTATCCCAAGGTACAGTCTTGCTGAGTGGGCTGCATTTGCACTACTAAATGATTCATAGCCTTGGGAATTTCAGAAACCGTTCAAGGCATTGAGCAACGACAGAAGGAGGAATAGTAGGGAGTTCCGGTTAATGCTGGATGGGGAATTCTGGGAGTTGGAATCCATACATCTTAGCGCTGTCCAGTTTGAAAAAAACATTCAATCGGAATAGAGCTGGAGGGAAACTTCAAGGTCTTGTAGTCCAGCCCCCTGCTCAAGCAGGAGACCCTATACAATTTGAGACAAGTGGCTGTCCAGTCTCTTCTTAAAAACCTGCAGGGATGGAGTACCCACAACTTCTGGAGGCAGGGTGTTCCACTGGTTAATTGTCCTCACTTTTAGGAGGTTTCTCCTTAGTTCTAGGTTGCTTCCCTCCTTGATTAGTTTCCACCTGTTGCTTCTTGTCCTGCCTTCAGGCGCCTTGGAAAATAAGTTGACCCCCCCCTCTTATTTGTGGCAGCCCCTCAAATACTGGAAGACCGCTATCATGTCACCCCTGTCTCTTCTTTTCTCTAGACTAGCCGTACCCACATACTGTACACATAGTCCTTGACTGACAAGTGCAATTGAGCCCAAAATTACAGTTGTAAGTCATGCCAGTAGTTTAGTGGGCCATCCCATGATAGCACCCAATTCTACGACCTTCTTACGGCGGTCGTTAAGTGACTGCTACAGTCATTTGGCAAACCCATTGTTCATAATAAATGCTGTAAATGCCAGTTTCTGGCAACAAGCATCATCAATCGTGATCACATGGCTGCTGGATGTGCAAATGGCTTAAAGGTGGGCCATTTGGCGAGCACCCCAAATGCAGTCAGGTGACCATGGGGGGGGGGAAGGGGGAGGCCAGCCACTGGAACTTTGAAATCAGATCTTAAGTACATTTTGCAGGTCCAGCATAACATTGAACATCACTAAAGGACCAGTCATAAATTGAGTGCTCCTTGTGGAAGATATCAGGCCTGAATACAAGTAGTCCTTGAGTTACAACCATTCATTTAATAGTAAGTAAGTAATAGTAATAAAGTTGGAAGGCACCTTGGAGGTCATCCTGCTCAGGCAGGAAACCCTATACCATTTCAGACAAATGGCTGTCCAGTCTCTTCTTAAAGACTTCCAGTGTTTGAGCATTCACCGCTTCTGGAGGCAGGTTGTTCCACTGGTTAATTGTTCTAACTGTCAGGAAGTTTCTCCTTAATTCTAGGTTGCTTCTCTCCTGGATTAGTTTCCATCCGTTGCTTCTTATCCTGCCTTCCGGCGCTTTGGAGAATAGCTTGACTCCTTCTTCTTTGGGGCAGCCCCTGAGATATTGGAACGCTGCTATCATGTCCCCCCTCGTCCTTCTCTTCATTAAACTAGACATACCCAATTCCAGCAACCATTCCTTAAACTGCCCAGAGCTGCTGGGAGGTTTTACAAACTCTAAGACTGCAACAGAAAGATAGCTGGGGCCCTGATTGGATCTTCATTGTATTTAAACTGCCCAGAGCTGCTGGGAGGTTTTACAAACTGTAAGACTGCAACAGAAAGGTAACGGCCCGCGCGCCTAACGGTGCACGAATTATATAACTAAAAATCAAAAGCAGTGGTACATTCAGGGCAAGTGTGTCTGAGATTCCCTGTAAGAATGTCTGGCTTAGTTCAGTGCAACACTTGCTTTGCAGCTGTCTTTTGCAGTACCCTTTTCAAACTTGGAAACTGTCCTATCTGTAAACAAATCACTAGTCTACAAGGACAGATTATTTATCTAGGGTCTGTAATCTGTGCTCTTCAGGCAGAAATTAGGTGTCCAATTCAGTCCCACTACTCTACAGAGCCTCCGCGCTATCAGCCCCCTCTACCACAAAGATCCTGCAGGAGACGGGCAGTGTGGACAACCGTGGGATCTGGCAGGGTGAGAGCTGTGAACCATAAACGCAAAGCTTTCGCTGTGTCCCTGCACAACAGATACAGTGCCCTTGCTGACCTTAATAGGGACATTAAGGAGACAGGTAAAGGTATTTGTGATGATAACTCAAATAAGCAGGGGATCGTGGTCCGAGATGAAGAACTTGTTTTTGACAGGGAGAAGTGTGAATCAGGTATTACACATCAGTCATGCAAGAACAGAAAGGCATCCAAAAAGAGAAGCCACCTTCTGGTAGGTGATTCAATTATAAGGGATGTAAATTTAGGAAAGGACACAGAGGTTTCAAAAGAGGTCAGGTGTCTTCCAGGTGCTACTGCCAGTAGGGACAAGAAGCGTATTTCTAAAATAATCAAGAATGCCAGCAAGGACTGTGATGTGGAGGCTATTGTACATCTTGGCACTAACGATCTGTCCCAAAAAGATGTACTCTCTGTGCAAAACGATTTCCAGAGCTTGGGGCAGGAACTTAGCAGAATAGGCTGTAAGCTTACTTTTTCAGAAGTTTTACCAGTATATAAGGAGCAAAATGGAAAAGGCCAGCGTATAGCACAATTCAATATGTGGCTAAAGGAGTGGTGTAAAGGGGAAGGCTTTGGATATATTAGTCACGATGTCTGTAGCTGGCCCAATGAAAAAATGTACAAAAGAGATGGTTTGCATCCATCAAAGAAAGGGACTGAGTTGCTCGGCTATAAATTCACAGATTTTCTAGAGGAATATTTAAACTAAACAGCGGGGACAGTGAGTTAATTGATACAGAACATCCCTGTCCCCGGCAATCTAAAAATTATAGGGCTATCAGTGCATGTAACATAGATGTGTGTGTGGACAAGAATATCAACCTTGCTGTCAAGCAAAATCAAGCTTCTAATAGCGAGTGCCACACAAAGTGCACTAACCAAATAGGTGGTAAGACAATAGGGGAACTCAGGCACCACACAGGTTACATAGAAAGTAAACATAGGGTCAGTCATAAAGGACTCAAATGTCTATACACCAATGCACAGAGTATGAACAGCAAACAGGGTGAACTAGAAATTCAGGTTAATGAGGGCAGATATGATATTGTTGCCATTACGGAAACATGGGATGAAACCCACAAATGGAACACACAGCTAGAGGGATTTAAATTATTTAAAAGAAACAGACCAAATAAAAGAGGAGGCGGAGTTGCTCTATATGTAAGAAATAACTACATCGCTACAGAAATAGAGCACAACAATGATGAAAACTGTCTTGAATGCATTTGGGTCAATATAAAAGGGGGGGGATGACATTGCCATAGGTGTATACTACAGGCCACCCAACCAAACAGAGGAAATAGATGAACTTTTTGCTAGTCAGCTAACTAAGGTATGTAGGAAGCACATCACAATAGTAATAGGGGACTTTAACTACCCTGACATCAACTGGGAGACAAACTGTGCACCAAGTGGAAGATCAAACAGATTCCTTGCAAACCTAGCAGACAACTTTGTCTCCCAAAAAGTAGAGAATAGAACTGGGGATAGCTATTTTGGATCTAATTCTCACTAACAGAGATGAAATGATAGAAGGTGTTCAAGCCACAGGAACCTGGGAGGCAGTGATCATGCAATATTGGAATTCAACATATGGAAGCACAAGCAATAGAACACAGTCAAACTAGAGTCTTGGACTTTAAGAGAGCTAATTTCAATAAACTTAGAGAGGGCTTGGGAAGGATTCCATGGATGAGAATCCTCAAGGGGAAAACAACTCAAGAAGCTTGGGAAATTTTGAAAAGCGAGATAATGGAAGCCCAGTCTAGCACAATACCAACAAAGAAGAAAAATAAAAGCTCTCAAAAGAAACCAGCATGGCTGCATAAAGAACTCTCTGATAAATTGAAAGATAAAAAGGACAAGTGTAGAAAGTGGAAAGAGGGGCACATAACTAAGCAAATGGCCCGAGCCTGCAAAGATGAAGTGAGGAAAGCTAAGGCTCAAAATGAACTAAGGCTTGCGACCAAAGTCAAAAATAACAAAAAAAGCTTCTTTCAACATGTAAAAAACAAGAAAAAAGTGAAGGAAATGATTGGTCCATTAGTGGGTGAAAGTGGCAAGAAGGTGACAAACAATAGTGAGAAAGCAGAACTATTTAACTCGTTTTTTGCATCTGTCTTTACACTAAAGGAAAAAACAGACCAACCTATCAAAAATAGTGCCATAAAAAACAGAATAGAAACGCAAGTTAAGATAGGCAAGAAAACGGTAAGTGAGCACCTGTCCAGCCTAGACAAGTTCAAATCACCAGGACCAGATGGATTACACCCCAGGGTTCTCAAGGAACTGGCAGATGTGATCTCAGAACCATTGAACTATATTTTTCAAAGATTCCTGGAGCACTGGGGAACTACCGGAGGACTGGAAAAGAGCTGATGTAGTTCCCATCTTCAAAAAAGGAAAAAAATGGACCCAGGAAACTACAGACCTATCAGCCTGACCTCAATACCTGGGAAGATTCTGGAAAAGATAATCAAACAACGAATCAGCGAACACCTAGAGGCAAACAAAGTCATTACTAAAAGCCAACATGGGTTTGTCAAAAACAGATCATGCCAGACAAATCTTATTGCATTCTTTGACCAAATGACAAAATTAGTGGATCAGAGGAATGCTGTGGATATAATTTACTTGGACTTCAGTAAGGCATTTGATAAAGTAGATCACAACCTACTACTTGATAAGATAGAAAAATGTGGGTTAGACAGCATCACCACCAGATGGATCGTAGCTGGCTGACTGGCCGTACTCAGTGTGGTCCTCAATGGAACCGCATCTACATGGAGGGAAGTGTGTAGTGGGGTGCCCCAGGGCTCTGTTCTGGGCCAGTGCTCTTCAACATCTCATCAAACGATTTGGACGAGGGGATAGATGGGGAAATCATCAAATTTGCAGAGACGACACCAAGCTGGCAGGAATAGCCAACACTCCAGAAGACAGGCTTAAGATACAGGAGGAACTGGACAGACTTGAACACTGGGCTATCTAACAAAATGAAATTCAATGGTGAAAAAAGTAAGGTTCTACATTTAGGCAAGAAAAACCAAATGTACAGGTATAGTATAGGGGGTACCTTGCTCAATAGCAGTAACTGTGAGAGGGACCTCGGAGTCCTAGTGGACAATCACTTAAATATGAGTCAGCCATGTGCTGCAGCTGCCAAAAAGGCCAACACAGTGCTAGGCTGCATTAACAGAGGGATAGAATCAAGATCACATGAAGTTTAATACCACTTTACAATGCCTTGGTAAGGCCACACTTGGAATATGCATCCAGTTTGGTCACCACGATGTAAAAAAGTTGAGACTCTAGAAAGAGTACAGAGAAGAGCAACAAAGATGATTAGGGGACTGGAGGCTAAGCATATGAGGAACGGTTGCTGGAATTGGGTCTGTCTAGTTTAATGAAGAGAAGGACGAGGGGGGACATGATAGCAGTGTTTCCAATATCTCAGGGGATGCCCAAAGAAGAGGGTCAAGCTATTCTCCAAAGCACCCGAAGGCAGGGCAAGAAGCAACGGATGAAACTCATCAGGAGAGAAGCAACCTAGAACTAAGGAGAAACTTCCTGACAGTTAGAACAATTAACCAGTGGAACAACCTGCCTCCAGAAGCGGTGAATGCTCCAACACTGGAAGTTTTTAAGAAGACTGGACAGCCATTGTCTGAAATGGTATAGGGTTTCCTGCCTGAGCAGGGGGTTGGACTAGATGACCTCCAAGGTCCCTTATTATATTATATTATTATTATTATTATTATTATTATTATTATTATTATTATTATTATTATTATTATTATTATTATTATTATTTATTATTATTATTATTATTATTATTATTATTATTATTATTATTATTATTGTTATTATTGTTATTGTTGTTATTGTTATTATTGTTATATGTTGTTTATTATTATTATTATTATTATTATTATTATATTGCCTCAAAAAAAGACAGATGAGAAAGAAGTCAATTTGAGATGTTAGGAATCAAATAACAGAAAATATGGAAGGTGCTTGGACGGTCTTCTAGTCAGCCCCCTGCTCAGCATGTAAACCCTATACCAGGTG
The DNA here is from genome assembly GCA_023970755.1 of Azemiops feae. Classification (NCBI taxonomy): domain Eukaryota; kingdom Metazoa; phylum Chordata; class Lepidosauria; order Squamata; family Viperidae; genus Azemiops; species Azemiops feae. The sequence continues at coordinate 68,187 of JALGBA010002661.1, forward strand.
TATGCAACCTTGCCTCTTTTATGACTCGTGGACTTCACTCCCAGAATTCCTGGCCAGCCATGCTGAGGGGAAGGAGAGGTTTTCATGCTGAGCCATGCTGGCTCAGGAATTCTGGGAGTTGAAGTCCACAAGTCATAAAGCGCCAAGGTTTCCTACCCCTGGCCTATATCATTCAGGCAAAACGGCTGTCCAATCTCTTCTTAAAAAACCTCCAGTGTTGGAGCACCCGCAACATCTGGAAGCAAGTCACAATTTTTTTTTCCAAACCAGGGTTGCAACAGAGCCAGATTCCTCCTTAAATATCTGGAGCTTTTGACCCACTTGAATATATCTGGCCCTGATCAGCTCTGGCTTCCTTTAGTAAGTTACCCTGAGTAGCCTTTCCGTGTCACTTGCCTCTTGGCCGAGCTGAGGATTCCTGTGTCTCTTCATTTCACGGCTTCCACCATTCACTAAGCCAGGGCTTTCAAACCTTTTCCACCCATTGTACCACTTTTAGGGGCAATATCCGAGTACCACCAGTCGCCTAGCAAGGTGTCCAAAAACTTGATGACCAAAAAAAAAAAGGAAAAAAGATAAAGTACAGGTATCCCAACTTACAACAGTCGCTTAGTGAAGTTACAATGAGGAAAAAGTTCCCACCAACACAGCCGGCAGACACCTTGCCCAGCCCACAGCCAGCCACTCTTCCTGCTGTCCGGGTTTTCATTGTTGTGAGCTTTCTGTTGAGGATTGGCAGCAGGGGTGGGGTGGGGGCGGTGTTTGGTTTTTATTCCCCCCGTCTGCTGGGTGGTTGCAGCAGGGTTTTGGTCACTTCACATGACCTGGGACACTGTGACCGTCATAAATATGAATCAGTTGCCAAGCATCTGAATGTAATCACAAGACCCTGGAGAATGCTGCAACGTTCCAGCTGATGCGCTTCTTCTGGGCTCAGCAGAAGCGCCAAGGATCAGTGCTGCTTTCCAAGTGATTGGTGCTTCTTCAGGGCTCAGCAGAAGCGCCAGGATCAGGTGCTGAGCTCCAGCTGGCGCTGATCCTGCGCTTCCGCTGAGCCCTGACAGCCCTGCAGCTCCAGCCCATCTCTCGCTTAGGCTTGTGCGGTGCTGCCGCCCGGTTCAGCTCCCCCGCTACCACTTTTCTAGGATGGCCACGTACCACCTGTCAGGGTGCCAATGTACCCAGGTGGTACCCGTACCACTGGTTGATAAGCCCTGCAATAAATGACACTCTGAAAGGTTAAGGAGATAAAGCTCTTGGTCTAAGTTAGGATTCTCTTATTCCTTGTTGGATCTTTGCTGGATACAGAAGCTGGTGGACAAGCGTGATTGTTGTGGTGCATCTCCTGGTCTTCTTGTTTCAACATGTGAAGGGGCTTCTTGAGACCAAGCAGGATCAGTTTTCTTAGTTTCCAGGTTCTTCTTGATCCATCCTCAACGGTCTCCATCTGTCCACCTCACACATTCAGACCACCCTCCTCATGAGTCACTCTTCTTCTTGGCCCTAGTTCTGCCCCTCATGTCCCCCGTAAGAATAATTGCTGCTGACAACTCTCTCCAGTCTTTTGGTTTATGGGAGGTCTCATCTTCCTCTTCCTCTTTCTTCCTGCCCCAGACCAAGCCTGCTCTCCATTACAAGGTGGCCATGATCATCAACTACTTGGGGCACTGCATCTCTATCGGGCCCTTATCGTGGCCTTCTTATTGTTCCTCTGCTTGCGGTGAGTAACCCTCTTTCATCGAGGGAGTCCCAGGGCTTTGATGCCAAGGGCTTGACTGAGCAGGAGATCATTGGGGGGTGAGGGAAACAGCAAAATGAAATGAGGGTTGCATGTAGCAGTGGAAGGAAGTTCCTCTCCCCAGAGATATGGAGGGATGCGGGAGGGGGGAGAGTGGAATGGATGAATGGATGGATAGAGAGGGAGGGAAGGAGAGAGGGATGGCAGAGAGTGGGATGATGGATAGGGAGGGATGGAGGATGGACACTGAGTGAGATAGATGTAGTATGGATAGAGGGAGGGAGGGAGGGAGGATGGCAAGAGAGGGATGGATAGATGGACTGAGGATGGATGGGCAGACAGAGAGGGATGGAGGGATGGAGGGATGAGCAGAGAGGATGGATAGATGCTGAGGATGGATGGGCAGACAGAGAGGGATGGGTAGATGGAGGGAGGGAGGAAGGGATGGGCAGAGGGATGGATAGAGCGAAGGAAGGAGGGAGGGATGGAGAGACAGAGGGATGGATAGATGGACTGGGGATGGATGGGCAGAGAGGAACGGGTAGATGGATGGATGGATGGATGGATAGAGGGAGGGAGAGATGGGCAGAAAATGGGATAGATGTATGTATGGACGTACGTATGTACATACGGATGGATGGATGGATGGATAGTGGAAGGGAGGGAGGGATGGATGGATGGGCAAAGGGAGGGAGGGATGAATAAAGTGAGGGATGGAGGGAGGGAGGCATGGGCAGACAGAGGGATGGATAGATGGACTGAGGATGGATGGATAGACAGAGAGAGGGATGGGTAGATGGACGGACGGATGGACAGATGGCTTTTGCAAAGCATCAATGGATTGGATCCTCCTGCTGTCCTGCTGGGTGGAGAGGTTGGATCATGCCTGTTGGTGGGTTTGGTGTGCATGGATTGAAAATGGATTTTAACTGAAAATGAAAAATATTTTTAGACCCGTGTACTTTACATTATTTTGTAAATTATATTTTTATTTTCATGCACCCTTCAGAGTCACTGCTTTATGAGGTCAGCGGCTTTATCAATAGTTTAAATAAATAAATCAAATAAATAAGCATTTATCCTCAGATTAATCTCTTCTGCAGCTGCAGAGCTGCAATAAGAGCCAGTTGGGTCTAGTGATTAATGAACCAGGCTAGAAACGGAGTTCTAGACCTGTTTTAGGCACGAAAGCCGGCTGAATGACTTTCGGCCAATCGCCAGGAGGTAGTGGGTTTTAGTCCCGCCTTAGGCATGACAGGCAGCTGAGTAACTTTTGGCCAATCACCAAGAGATGGTGAGTTCTAATCCCACCTTCGGCATGAAAGTCGTATGGGTGACTTTGGTCCAATCACCCGGTGACTGTGAGTTCTAGTCCCGCCTTAGGCATGAAAGACAACTGGGTGACTTTGGGCCAGTCCCTCTCTCTCAGCAAAGCCCACCTCACAGGATTGTTGTTGTGCAGAAAATAGGAAGATGAAGAAGTATTAGAGATATTTGCAATTAGCTTCCATGCCCAAGGCAGATCTAGAACTCACTGCCTCCTGGTGATTGGCCCAAAGTCATTCAGCCGGCTTTCGTGCCTAAAATGGGATTAGAACTCACAGTCTTCTACTTTCTAACTTTGTGCCTTAATCACTAGAGCAATCTTCCTTCCTTCCTTCCTTCCTTCCTTCCTTCCTTCCTTCCTTCCTTCCTTCCTTCCTTCCTTCCTTCCTTCCTTCCTTCCTTCCTCCCTCCCTCCCTCCCTCCCTTCCTTCCTTCCTTCCTTCCTTCCTTCCTTCCTTCCTTCCTTCCTTCCTTCCTTCCTTCCGGAACCCCCTGTGCCAGAGAAAAATATTATTTTAGGGACTGGGGGAATGAGAACTTGATCATCCAAGAAGATCTTCCAAAGAAAGCATTACTGAAGGTAGCAACAACAGAAGCAACTGTTTACCTCTCCTCTCGCTGAAAACCACAAAAATAGAACAACAACCTTATAGTGGTGGCCACCATAGCTTTGACTCCGTTCCCATTCTCAGGGAGAGGAAGTTGTTGACCTCTTGACATTTTTCACCTTCTGTTTTGATTGCAGATATTTTTAAAGACTTGCAGCCACTGCTAAAATGACGTATGATTTTTCTTTTCCTGTTTTTGTGGCTGAAACTGATTTGAGATGCTGGGTTATTCCTCCCCCCTCACCTTTGGCTACCTAAAAACTAGCTGGTGAATTTGGAGTGAGCCAGTTAAACATATATCTGTCCTTAAAAATCACATTTTTCTCTATGTGTGGGCAGATCAACCATACAATCAAGCAATTTTGTGCAGCCAAGGCATTAAAAAAAAAAAAGAATTATAGTAATAACTTGAGTCTATTTGGAAAGGTTTATTTTTGAAAAGAAAAAAAAAACGACAAAAAAGAATTTGAGCCCAACTTGCTATTTTTGCTACTGGCGTAGAGTGACCCAAATCAAAAAGGGATACTAAGAGATCATGTTGACCACAGCTAAACAATTGTCAGCCCTGAATGAATAAAAGCAAAATTTGTCAATGGACATATCCCTAATTAATGTTAAGGTTGAATCAGAAATGGGCTGGCGCTGCTTAATGTGACAAGGAGCAGAATCCAACCACATCATTAACAACATGTTTAAAGCAGAATCTTCCTGGGAGTTTTAGAGGCTAAAAAATATTTGAAGAGCAAAGAAAAATATAATAATGATGATGATGATGATGATGATGATGATGATGATGATGATGATGATGATGATGATGATGATGATGATGATAATAATAATAATAATAATAATAATAATAATAATAATAATAATAATAATAATAATAATAATAATAATAATAATAATAATAATAATAATAATAATAATAATAATAATAAAATGTTGGAAGGGACCTTGGAGGTCATCTAGTCCAACCCCCTGCTCAGGCAGGAAATTTCTCCGGCAAGATCACTCAGGTGAAGCTTCCATATCCTAAACAGCTAAAGCAGAATAAATAAAAACCAAGAATGAAATCCTGGGAAGAATTGTGGGGTGTTATTTTCTGATTTTTTAAAATATATTTTTATCCCTCATTTATTGCTTTAATAAATAGCTCAAAACAGTGAATATTCCTAATACTCGTTTCTCCTCCTATTTTCACTACAACACTGGAAGGTAGGTGGGGCTGGTCCAATGAGAGAGAAGAGAGAAAGAGAGAGAATGAGTGTTTCAGTCTGCTTTCATGTCTAAAGCAGGACTAGAACTCACCGTCTCCTGGTGATTGGCCCAAAGTCATCCAGATAGTTTTCCTGCCTAAGGCAGGACTAGAACTCACAGCCTCTTGGTAACTGATCCAAAGTCACCCAGCCGGCTTTCATGCCTAAGGCAGGACTAGAACTCACTGCCTCCTGGTGATTGGTCCAAAGTCACCAAGCCGGCTTTCATGCCTAAGGCAGGACTAGAACTCACTGCCTCCTGGTGATTGGTCCAAAGTCACCCAGCCTGCTTTCATGCCTAAGGCAGGACTAGAACTCACTGCCTCCTGGTGATTGGTCCAAAGTCACCAAGCTGGCTTTCAGGCCTAAGGCAGGACTAGAACTCACAGCCTCTTGGTAACTGATCCAAAGTCACCTAGCGTGCTTTCATGCCTAAGGCAGGATTAGAACTCACCGTCTCCTGGTGATTGGTCCAAAGTCACCCAGCCTGCTTTCATGCCTAAGGCAGGACTAGAACTCACCATCACCTGGTGATTGGCCCAAAATCACCCAGCTGACTTTCATGCTTAACGCAGGACTAGAATTCACAGTCTCCTGGTTTCTAGCTTGGTGCCTTCACCACTAGACCAAACAGTTTCCTGGTTTATAAGAGAGAATTTGTTGTAATCGTGTTTTCTCTCCCTCTTGGTGGAAAAAAAAATAAGTAAAATGCCTCTTCTTGTTAATTGCATCATTCATTTCCTAGCTTGGCAATTTCATTTTGCCACTCTTTTAAAAAAATTAGGCGTACAAAACTTGACCATTTTCTTTATGTCCTGGATTATTCTGGAGTTAATACGCTTGTATCAGTAATGGGCTTTTTGTTCATCAATAATTCTTCATAGAATTACTGGTATCATCTCTGCATCAAGCTTGTAAGCTTAAAAGCAGATGCTTCACAATTGCAAGATCAATGAATATTTATCAGGTGGGGAATAATAACTAATAAGCATCAACACTGCCAAGCTTTCAAAAGTGTTTTGTATCAAAGATGCATAATTTTTCTCATCCAACAGCAGAGTTTAGCCCTTGGGCTGTTAAGAAATTTAACATCTCTTGCAAACAAGAAAAAAACAATAAGCCTTTATTTTAAATTCTGCATTTGGAAGAAGTGTGGCACTTTTTAAAATTTTGCCGTACTTTCTTCCTTACAGCATTGTGTGATCCAATATTGTGCTGTAGGTACATTTTAAATAAATAAGGCAATGTGAACAAAGGAAATTGCAGCAACAATGTAGGAGGAAATTCAGCAGCCAAGAGGTAGAATTATTAACTATGATTAAGAAGAGTGGGGGAACAAATGATTCATAGTTCTTAATGAGACCTAGCCACTTAACCAAAGTCTTGAGGCGTACAAACAGGAAGAAGGTCAAAACATCTAAATTTGAGGTCAGGCAAAAGTCAGTTTTAATTGAGCTTCATCTCTTGTTTGGAATAAATAAAATAGACCTCAGCTTACAACCGTTTATTTAGCAATCGTACGATATTACAACAAAGAAAAACTAGTCCTCGTACTTATAACCGCATCCACAACACCCCCACAGGCCACATAATCAAAATTTGGATAATTGACAACCGGCTCATAACATCATAATAATAATAATAATAATAATATAATAATAATAATAATAATAATAATAATAATAATAATAATAATAATAATAATAATAATAATAATAATAATAACAACAACAACAACAACAACAACAACAACAACAACAACAACAACAACAACAACAACAACAACATAAAGTGGAAGGGAACCCTGGAGGTCATCTAGTCCAACCCCCGCTCAGAGGAAAACCTATACCATTTCAGACAAATGGCTGTCCAGTCTCTTAAAAACTTCCAGTGTTGGAGCATTCACCGCTTCTGGAGGCAGGTTGTTCCACTGGTTAATTGTTCTAACTGTCAGGAAGTTTTCCTTAGTTCTAGGTTGCTTCTCTCTTTGGTTAGTTTCCATCCGTTGCTTCTTGTCCTGCCTTCAGGCGCTTTGGAGAATATCTTGACTCCCTTTTCTTTGGGGCAGCCCCTGAGATACTGGAAGGCTGCTATCATGTCCCCACTCGTCCTTCTCTTCATTAAACTAGACATACCCAATTTCAGCAACCATTCCTTATATATTTTAGCCTCCAGTCCCCTAATCATCTTTGTTGCTCTTCTCTGTACTCTTTCTAGAGTATCAACATCTTTTTTACATCATGGTGACCAAAACTGGATGCAGTATTCCAGGTGTGGCCTTACCAAGGCATTGTAAAGTGGTATTAATACTTCACGATTCACCCTTGAATTTCATTTTGTTAGATAGCGCCCAGTGTTCAAGTCTGTCCAGGTCCTCCTGTATCTTAAGCCTGTCTTCTGGAGTGTTGGCTATTCCTGCCAGCTTGGTGTCGTCTGCAAATTTGATGAGTTCCCCATCTATCCCCTCGTCCCTGGCATGTATTTACAACATGTTGCAACATATTGGCATCATATGATTGCCATTTCTTTGCTTCCAACAAGCTAAAACAATGGGGGAAAACAGATTCACTTAATGACTGAATGGTTCACTTAACAACTGCAGTGATTCACTTAACAACCATGGCAGAAAAAGGTTAAATCATGGGTGACGTATTAACAACCACCTTACTTATCAATGGAAATTTTGCTCTCAGTTACGGCCATAAGTTGAGGACTGCCTGTTTTTTGAGTGAGAAGATATAAGTATGTGTGTCTCACTGGTTTCTGTGACCCATGGCAAATAACAAAACACAAATAGTCCTCAACTTACAACAGTTCATTTAGTGACCATTTTAAGTTACAACGATATTGAAATAATTAACTTACGACCATTGCAGCATTCCCCACGATCACGTGATCAAAATTCAGACGCTTGGCAACTGACTCATATTTATCGCGGTCGTAGTGTCCTGGGACTATATGATCCCCTTTTGCGACCTACTGACAAGCAAAGTCAATGGGGGAAGCCAGATTCATTTAACAACCGTTTTACTAAGTTTAACAACTGCAGGGATTCACTTAATATCTGTGGCAAGAAAGGTCGGAAAACAGGGCAAAATTCACTTAACAACTGTTTCACTTAGAAAGAGAAATGTTGGGCTCAATTGTGGTCGTAAGTGGAGGGACTAGTTGTATGTTCTAGGAAGGATTTTGAAAAGGTATGAGTTAGTTTTTAATCGCTGCCTGAATACCGAATGGAATGGAATGATGGATAACGCTAGATTGCGTGAAGACTAGAATTTCACTTAGCTGCAAGTTCATTTGTGTCCATCTTTTTAACCGCTCTGGCTCACATTTGTGAGAATGCTCAGCATTCTCCATCGTAAGGCCTTTGTCTGCCAAAAATAGGAAATAGAGAAAAAAATAATTAATAGGCTCCTTGGCTGCAAAACAACTAGAGCACCATTTGATCACCAAGGTCATTGACAATTTCACCATCAGTCAATTGCAAAAGCCAGCTTGGTGGGCAGTTCATGACTTACAACCCTTCATTTTAGGAATTGTTTGAAGTTACAACGGCACTGAAAGAAGTGACTTATGACCGTTTTTCACACTTACGACCATTGCACCATCCCCATGGTCACATAATCAAAATTCGGACACTTGGCAACTGGCTCATATTTATGATGGTTGCAATGCCCTGGGGTCATGTGATTCCCCTTTTCTGACCTGACAAGCAAAGTCAATGGGGAAGCCAGATTCACTTAACAACCAAGTTTACTAACTTAACAACCGCAGTGATTCACTTAACTACTTTGCTGGGAAGGTTGCAAAATGGGGCAAGATTCATTTAACAACTTGCTTAACCACAGAGATTGTTCACTTAACCAAGCATTCAAATTTTGATCACATGACCATAGGGATGTTGCAACGGTCATAAGAGTGAAAAATGGTCACAAGTCACTTTTTTCAGTGCTGTTGTAACTTCAAGTGGTTGAAATGAACGGTTGTAAATTGGGGACTACCTGTATCACCACACCAGCTGTTTTCCTTTAAGAGCATATCATACTTATGTGCATATATGTGTCAAATGTCAGATTTGTGCACATATAGGATGTCAAATCTTAGCACAGCTGCTTTTCGGCTATAAAGCTGCATCAAATGTAATACTACCTTTTCCTAGTTATAATAACTGTGCTGAAATTACAAGGAATTGCATGTTTCTTTGGAGAAACACAGATCTAAAGCTCAGCTGATTTTTTTTCTCATTATCCGCCCACTTTTAATAATAGCAAAGACAACATCTGTTCTGTATCACAAGAATAATTTCCTGTGGGATTAATTTCCATTACCCACATTCCTGAAATTTATACAGGTACTCCTTGATTTACGAGCCAAAGTTTCTGTTGCTAAGCGGAACATTTGTTAAATGAGCTTTGCCTCATTTTACGACCTTTCTTGCCACCGTTGTTAAGTGAATCACGGAGGTTTTTAAGTTTGTAACACAATTGTTAAGTGAATCTGGCTTCCCCATTGATTTTGCTTGTCAGAAAGTCACAAAAGGGAATCACATGACAGCCCGGGGACGCTGCAACTGTCATAAATATGAGTCAGTTGCCAAGCGTCCGAATTTTGATCACATGACCACAGGAATGGTGCAGTGGTCGTAAGTGTGAAAGTCACCTTTTTCAGTGCTGTTATAACTTCAAACAGTCACTGAATGAACAGTTATAAGTCATGGATGCTTTGTACTAGCCTTCCTCATTCCTTCCATGCCATAACTTCTTATGTTGGGACTTCAACTCCCAGAATCCGCCAGCCAGTATGATTCCCCACTTCTAGGGAATTCTTGGGGGTTGAATCTCAAAATCAAGAACTTGCCAAATTGTGGAACATATGTGAAACTCTGTTACCTAATTCTTCACCGCTAAAAAAGAGAATGCATAAAATTTGCCTGAATGTAGAACCATTTATTAGCAAATGCTGGTTGCTATTATTATGCTTCACATCTCCCGTAGGGAAGAAAGTGGAATTGTCTGAAAAATTTCCAGCTTGGGTTTGTCCTTCCAAAATTCCTCTTCAATATTTATTTTATTTGTGTTTACTTATTTGTTAAAGTGATACAGACTGTACAGATAGTCCTCAACTTACGACCGTAATTGAGCCCCAGGTTTCTGTGGCTCAGAAGTACAGTATTAAGCGAGTTTTGCCTCCTTTTATGATTTATTTTGCCACAGTTGTTAAGTGAATCCCTGCAGCTGTTAAGTTAGTGACACAGTTGTTAAGTGAATCCCTGCAGCTGTTAAGTTAGTGACACAGTTGTTAAGTGAATTTGGCTTCCTGTTTGATTTTGCTTGTCGAAAAGTCGCAAAAGGGGATCACATGACCCTGGGACACTGCAACCGTCATAAATACGAATCCATTGCCAAGCGTCTGAATTTTGATCACATGACCATGGGGATGCAACTGAGGAGAAACTTCCTGACAGTTAGAACAGTTAATCAGTGGAACAACCTGCCTCCAGAAGGTGTGAATGCTCCAACATTGGAAGTTTTTGAGAAGAGACTGGACAGCCATTTGTCTGAAATGGTATAGGGTTTCCTGCCTGAGCAGGGGGTTAGGCTAGATGACCTCCAAGATCCCTTCCAACTTCTTCTTTTTCTTCTTTTATTTATTATTATTGTTATTGTTATCATTGTTATTGTTATTATTATCTCATCCCACTAAACCTCTTTTTTTCCAATTAAGATAACTACAAGATTTCTCTGGCATTCTATAACATGATTCTTTTTTTCATTCCGCTCCAAGCCGTTTCTTTTAATATCCAGCCGACTGGAGAATTCTCAGAATTAAAGTTCACACATTTTAAAGTTGCTAAGGCTGAGAAACATTCAGTATATCCAGTAGGCTATGAAACGTAGAATTTGCAGAAATCTGAAATACAATACATTGAAGGAGTTCATACCTGAATCTTGAGAAACATAATTTTAATCAATCAATCAGTCAGATTTGAATTGGAAGGGACCTTGGAGGTGTTCTAGTCCAACCCCCTGCTCGGGCAGGAAACCCTATAGCAACCGTAAATGGTTGACCAATCTGTTCTTGAAAGCCTCCAGTGTTGGAGCACTCACAACATCTGGAGGCAGGTTGTTACATTGATTAATTGTTCTCACTGTCAGAGAATTCCTCCTTAGTTCCAGGTTGCTTCTCTCCTTGATTAGTTTCCATCTGTTGCTTCTCGTCCTGCCTTCAGGTGCTTTGGAGAATAGGTTGACCCCCTTATTCTTTGTGTGAGCCCCTCAAATACTGGAAGACTGCTATCATGTCACCCCTAGTCCTTCTTTTCTCCAATTAGCTATACCCAATTCCTGCAACCATTCTTCATATGTTTTAGTCTCCAGGCCTTTAATCCTCCTAGTTGCTTTTCTCTGCCCTTTTTCCAAACTGCATTAATGTCTAGAGTTTATTTTAATTGTTTTCTATCTCCTTCTCGTCCCTTTTGATTTTGCAGGTATCACTTATGTTTTGTTAACTTTCATTAGTGATTAGCGCTTATTTGTCTCTTTCTCGTCCTTTTAGATTGTTCATGTATTATTTATTCTCAATCAAGAGCAATGAAGATAGCTGATTTCACTTTGGCTATGCAGCTTTGAATCTTAAAAGTGCTGTTGTATTTATAAACCTGTTTTAAAATGTGCTTCCCAAGCCACCAGCAGTGTTCAGAACGATTTATCTGCGGTTTGTATTGCCGGAGAAATGTTGAAAACATCATTAGAATACAATTTTGGAATCCCCATGATCATATCAGTCACAATATGCCACTTGCTGTGATACACATAAGCTAAGCGTTTGCCTTTTTATTTTCATTGCAACATAAATTTTTGTTCTAAGATATTCTGTCACTGCTGGAATGGATCTAAATATTCGGTCTTCTGGAGGATGGCAGGATAGAAGGAATGTTCCCCTCCTTTGTTGAAAAAAAAGATTAAACAAAAGAAAAAGATAAAAAAGTGTTGAGATTCTATAAAGAGTACAGAGAAGAGCAACATTAGGGGACTGAAAACTAAACCCTATGAAGAACGGTTGCAGGAATTGGGTATAGTTTAATGAAAAGAAGGACTAGGGGTGACATGATAGCAGTGTTCCAGTATTTGAGGGGCTGCCAGGAAAAAGAGGTGGTCAAGCTATTCTCCAAAACACCAAAAGGCACGGCAAGTAGCAATGGATGAAAACTAATCAAGGAGAGAAGCAGCCTGGAATTAAGGAGAAACTTCCTAACAGTGAGGACAATTAACCAGTGGAACGACCTGCCTCCAGAAGTTATGGGTGCTCCAACGCTGGAGATCTTTAAGAAGAGACTAGACAGTCACTTGTCTGAGATGGTATAGGTTCTCCTGCTTGAGCAGGGGGTTGGACTAGAAGACCTCCAAGGTCCCTTCAGACTCTGTTATTCTGTTAAGACATCAAAACATCTTCTGTGAGCTGTTTTATCTCCTTCAGAATAAAGAATGGGATCGAAGTGCACAATCGAAGCCCTCTGGAGTGAAGGAAATTTTTCTGGAGTTGATAGAGGCAGAATTTTCTCCCCGTGACGGCCATTTTGTTGATTGCATGCTTCAAGATGGCATAGAGCACGCTCAGATGAATAAAACTGACCAGTATATATATATATATATACATATTTGCCGTTTTTAGGAGTATCCGATGCCTCCGCAACATTATCCATTGGAACTTGATCACGACGTTCATCCTGAGGAACATGATGTGGTTTGTGCTACAGACAATTGACCACAATATCCATGAGAGCAATGAGGTACTACTTCCTCAAGAGATATGGCAGAAATTCAGGTACAGGAAGTCCTTGACTTACAACCGTTCATTTAGCCACCGTTCAAAGTTACAATGGCACTGGAAAAAGTGACTTCCGGCCGCTCCTCGCAATTATGACCATTGCAGCCTCCCCATAGTCATGTGATCAGAATTTGGTTGCTTAGCAACCCCCTGCATGTATTTATGATGGTTGCAGCGTCCTTGGGTCATGTGATCGTCCTTTGTGACCTTCCCAGCTGGCTTCTGACAAAGTCATTGGGGGAAGCTGGATTCGCTTAATGATCCCATGAGTCACTTAACAACCCGCTTTCTGACCAATGAAAATTGTGGTCATAAAACAAGTGTTATGCCTGTAGTTGCCTTATGTTGTCCCTAGCACTTTGTAAATCAGTCAAAATCAAAGTGCAAAAGAAAACTGAAGATCATTAAATGAGTACAGATAGTCCTCAACTTACAATAGTTCATTTAGTGACCATTCAAAGTTACAGCAGTACTGAAAAAAGGGACTCATGACCGTTTTTCACACGACCGTTGCGTCATCCCCCGTGGTCATGTGATCAAAATTCAGACATTTGGCAACTGACTCATACTTACGACGGTTGCAGTGTCCCTAGGATCATATCATCCACTTTTGCAACCTTCTGACAAGCAAAGTCAATGGGGAAGCCAGATTCACTTAACAACCGCGTTACTCATTTAATAATCCTGCAGGGATTCCCTTAACAAGTGTGAAAAAAGGTCACAAAATGGGGGCAAGACTCACTTAACGAATGTCTTGTTTAGCAACCAAAATTTGGGGCTCAGTTGTGGTCATAAGTGAAGGACTACCTGTACAAACGTAGACACCGTAGGATACAAACGGACTAAAATATGTGTCTCCTCAACAGCTTTGGTGTCGCTGCATCACCACCATCTTCAACTACTTCGTGGTGACCAATTTCTTCTGGATGTTTGTGGAAGGCTGCTACCTCCACACGGCCATCGTGATGACCTACTCGACAGACAAGCTGAGGAAGTGGACTTTTCTCTTCATCGGCTGGTGTGAGCAATCCGAAAGCACAACCCGGGGAACTTCGTTCTTAGCCAGGTCCTTCCTCAGAAATTTACAGAATTACAGAATAGCAGACCTGGAAGGGATCTTGGAGGTCTTCTAGTCCAACCCCTGCTCAAGCAGGAAATCCTGCTTGATGAGTCAGGGTGGCAACCAGGCCAGGGGGGGGCTGGTTATGGATCTCAGCTTCTTTCTTTAGGGAGGTCAGAGGAGGCGTCTCAAAAATGGTTGTGGTCTAGCAATATTGAGGGAGGGAGGGAGGGAAGGAAGAGAGGGAGGGAGGGGGAGGGAGGGAGGGAGAGAGGGAAAGAAGGGAGGGAGGGAAGAAGGAAAGGGGAGAGAGGGAGGGAGGGAGGGAAGGAGGAAGGGAGGCTTGAGGGGAGGGATGGAAGGAGGAGGGAGGGACGAAAGGAGAGGGAGGGAAGGATGGAAGGAGGGAGAAAGGAAACGAAGGAAGGAAAGAAGGGAGAGAGGGGGAAGGAGGAAGGAAGGGAGGGAGGGAGGAAGGAGAGAGGGAGGGAGGAGAGGGAAAGAAGAGGGAGGGAAGGAACGAAGGAAGGAAAAGAAGAGAGAGAGGGGGGAGGGAGGGGGGAAGGAGGAAGGGGGGAGGGAGGGATGGGATGGCCGGAGGAGGGAAGGAGGAGGAGGGAAGAGAGGAGGAGGAGGAGAGGGAGGGAGAAAGGAACGAAGGAAGGAAAGAAGGGAGAGAGGGAGGAAGGAAGGAGGGAAGGAAGGGAGGGAGGAAGAGAGGGATGGAGGGATGGAAGGAGGGAGGGAGAGAAGGAGGGATGGAAGGAAGGAGGGAGGGAGAGAGGGAGAAAGGAACGAAGGAAGGAAAGAAGGGAGGGAGGGAAGGGAGGAAGGAAGGAAGGAAGGGAGAGGACAGGGAGGGAGGAAGGAAAAAGGAACGTTTTCATGAGTGGATGGATTTAGACAGATGTACAGCAAAGTTTTAATAAAGGAATGGATAGATTGAAGCAAATATCTAAGAGGCTCTATAAAACCTAAACCGTTCTAGTATTTTTAAGAAAGCAAATCTTTTGATGTGGCTCCTTTCTGCTCCTTCAGACTTCTGAAATGGTCCCACCATAGTGGTGAATTTGTGGCAGTTCCACAAATTTTCCCCCAAGTTTTGAAGGAGCTTCTTAGAGCTTCTGTTTTCTTTTCCTGCAGGTATTCCTTGCCCCATTATCATAGCCTGGGCTGTCTGCAAGCTTTATTATGAAAACGAGCAGTAAGTATTAAAATGATCCAGTCCATCCCCTGTTTTTCTGCAAGCAGCAGGTCTTCTCTTTGGATAAAGAAACAGTTCAGCAAAAATGAGGGTAATGACGTAGGCCAGAGTATCCCTTTTCAAAATTACTAAAAAAAAATTGCGGGGGGGGAGGAAGAAACACTCTTGTGGTGGCTTCACGGATACCTCAAGATCCCGGGAGAAAGATGGACAGGAAAAATATACAATGAATTCAGACTGAGCCGAGAATGCTTCAGGCAAGTAATCCTTAACTTATGAGTAGCATTTTCATGGCTAAGGAAGGCGTTGTTAAGGACCAGCACTCATTCTATGACCTTTTTTAGCCATGGCTGTTAAACAAATCCTTGAAATGGCTAAGTGAATCATACAGTCGATAAATTAATTCACGTTGCTTGTCAGAAGCCAGCGGGCAGGGTCGCAAATGGCAACCATGTGACCCCGGATGCTACAGCTGTCATAAATACATGGCCAACACTTGAATTTTGATCACAGGATGCTACAGCAGTTATTAAGTGCAAGGAACAATTGTAAGTCAGTTTTTCAGGGAGGGAGGGAGGGAGGAGAGGAGGAGGAGAAAGAAGATGGAGAAGATAGGGAGGAGGAGGAGGAGGAGGAGGAGAAAAAGAAACAAAGAAAGAGAAAGAAAGAAAGAAAGAAAGAGAGAAAGAAAGGAAGGAAAGAGATTGTGAAAGAAAGGAAGGAAAAAAAGAAAAAAAAGATAGAGAAAGAGAAAGAAAGGAAGGAAAGAGATAGAGAAAGGAAGGAAAGAGGAAGGAAAGAAAGAAAGAAAGAGATAGAGGAAGGAAAGAAAGAAAGAGAAAAGAAAGAAAGGAAGGAAGAAGAGAAGAGGAAGGAAGGAAGGAAAGAGATAGAGAGAAAAAGGAAGGAAAGAGAAAAAAGGAAGGAAAGAGAAAGAGGAAGGAGAGAGGAAGGAAGGAAAAAGAAAGAAAAAAGAAAGAAAGAAAGAAAAGAAAGAAAGAAAGAAAGAAAAAGAAAGATCCCTCAAGTGAGGCTCAAAATGAGGCTTCTTGCATGCAAGGCACAATGAAAGCAAAGTCTCCTGCATCCGTGCAGAGTTCGCTTGACGATGCTCTGAGCTTCAGGGAAAGGAGGCACAGAGGAGGCCAAACATGGTACAGAAACACTCCATTCCTGCCTCTTCAGAGTTTCCTGAGGATCAGAGTGAAAAAATGACGGGCCAGGGGGCCTTGGATTCTGTGAGGTGCCATAAAAGCAGCAATGGAGGTAGGAACAGAAGCAAAGTAGAGGCAGGCTGCATCTGCTAAAAGAGGCCATCCATCAGTCTCATTTGCATAATTAAGCTGAAAAGCAAAACAGATCCCAAGCATTGCAAAGGCATAACTGAGAAACATTCCTAAAGGAACGCCACAACGCTCTTACCTTTTATTTGACATATATGGGATTTATACAGCTAGTCCTCGGCTTACGGCCATAACTGAGCCCGAAATTTCTGTTGCTAAGCGAAACATTTGTTATGCGAGTTTGCCCCATTTTACGATATTTCTTGCCACAGTTGTTAAGTGAATCACTGCAGCTGTTAAATTAGTCAAACTGTTGTTAAGTAAATCTGGCTTCCCCCGTTGACTTGGCTTGTCGGAAGATTGCCAAAGGGGGTCACATGACTCCGGGACACTGTGACCGTCGTAAATATGAGTCAATTGCCAAGCGTCTGAATTTTGACCACGTGACCGGTCACATGAACGTGATTTATAATTTTGCCAGAAAAGCCATTATTGTGGAAAATATATATAGATTCAATTACGGTCATAAGTCAAGGACTACCCATATATATATGTGTGTGTGTATCCATCATACTCTTTCTTCTTAGGGCTAGCAGCTTAACACAAAGGATAATAAAAGAAGAAAGAAATAGCAAGTCAAAGAAATTTGAAGCAGGAAATAAGAGAGAAGAAAAGACAAATGAACTAAATAGAATTTAAATCAATAGCATTCAGTATGTTTCCCCCGTGCTCACCAAATATCCTCGCTTATTCACTGCTTCCTATATTTTTCTCTTTTTCATCATTTCATCAGCTCCACTCAACCACAACCCTCTGTCTCATCTCTTCTTTCGTCAATTTGTCTTTCCCCTTTGCTGTTTTTCATTCTCCCTATATTATTATCTTAATAAATGGTTCTATTTGCAGGTGCTGGTTTGGAAAAGAACCGGGAAAATATATAGATTACATCTATCAAGGACCAGTGATTCTTGTTCTGCTGGTAAGATATTTAACTCTGAAATTTTTGTTAAGCCATTTTGCGGAATTTCCATCCGTTGCTTCTTGTCCTGCCTTCAGGCGCTTTGGAGAATAGCTTGACTCCCTCTTCTTTGGGGCAGCCCCTGAGATATTGGAAGACTGCTATCCTGTCCCCCCTCGTCCTTCTCTTCATTAAACTAGACATACCCAATTCCAGCAACCGTTCTTTATATGTTTTAGCCTCCAGTCCCCTAATCATCTTTGTTGCTCTTCTTTGCACCTTTTCTAGAGTCTCAACATCTTTTTTACATCGTGGTGACCAAAACTGGATGCCATATTGCAAGTGTGGCCTTACCAAGGCATTATAAAATAGTATTAACACTTCACGTGATCTTGATTCTGTTAATGCAGCTCAGGATTCCATTGGCTTTTTTTTTTTTTTTTTGCTTTTCCTCTCCTGACCCAAAAAAATTCACCTGGAAAATGCCAGGGTCCCTTTGTCTCTCCAACTTTCTCCGAACTTCCTTCTTTGTGTGTGCAAAGTGCTGGTTGAGATTCCCCCCCCCCCATCATCTTTTTCTTGCTTATACTTCATTTTTATTGCAAACATTCTGTTATCATGCCACGTTTTTACAGTCTGGGCTTCTAAGCTGAGTCAAATCACAAAGCCCTTTTTTCTCTGCTTTTGAAAGAAAATTAGCATTTTCTTGTGACATATCCAGGTCTGGATCGTGGTTCTTCAATTAGCACCGTTGATTGAAATCGAGTGATGCCCCAGCTTAAAGAAAAGGCCCGCAAACGAGCAAAGAGGAAAAATTAGACGACTTTTTAAACCGATACTGTGAGGTATTTTCCCCACGGATGAATATTTGAGCAGGATACCTCTCCTGCCTGTTAGCTGATCTCAAATAACCCTGTTAAAAGGTGTGAAGTCATCCATCTGTCTTTGCACTGTTTTCCTGTTGCTGTTTTTTTGTTTTTTCCCCCCTTCTTAATTTCACTGTATATTAAAACTGGCTGTCTGGGAGATTGGCTGCGAGCACAGGTCACCGCTTCCATAGACTGAGAATATTTAATTGGCATGTTAGTGAAATTTGGCAGGCCTACTTAGAGGAGGAGTAAGAAAAAATAAGAAAAAAACACAACGTTCAGCTTGGAGTGACACAACAGATCCAATTCCCTTTGTCTCCTTTCCTTGCAAGAATCCTTTGCGGTTCAAACTGCAGGCAAAGCACTAGAGAACGAGCTGTTTGCAAATGAGGGTGCATCAGCTAAAGCATATAAGGAACGGTTGCTGGAATTGGGTATGTCTCGTTTAATGAAGAGAAGGACGAGGGGGGACATGATAGCAGAGTTCCAGTATCTCAGGGGCTGCCCCAAAGAAGAGGGAGTCAAGCTATTCTCCAAAGCGCCTGAAGGCAGGACAAGAAGCAACGGATGGAAACTGATCAAGGAGAGAAGCAACCTAGAACTAAGGAGAAACTTCCTGACAGTTAGAACAGTTAACCAGTGGAACAACCTGCCTCCATAAGCGGTGAATGCTCCAACACTGGAAGTTTTTAAGAAGAGACTGGACAGCCATTTGTCCGAAATGGTATAGGGTTTCCTGCCTGAGCAGAGGGTTGGACTAGATGACCTCCAAGATCCCTTCCAACTTTTTTATTATTATTATTATTATTATTGTTATTGTTATTATTATTATTATTATCTTTTATTCATTAAACATGAACCTCAGTCAACTGAACATTCAAATTGGCTGGTGCTGATGGTTGACAGGGGTTGCTACCAGCATCCTAGGTGTCAACCAGGTACCTTCTTAAAATATAAGATGTTCCGAGTAGCGCAGTTTTTTGTAACATTGCTGGAGTTATTGCAGGAAGCTGCAGTTTCTTGATGTGTTTTGCAAAGTTTTTGGACATAGTTCCCAGTGCCCCGATGACAATGGGTACCACTGTTACACGTTTCATCCATAATCGCGCAGTTTCGATGGCCAGGTCGCGATATTTCGTAATTTTTTTCCAGTTCTTTTTCTTCGACTCTGGCATCTCCTGGTACAGCAATATCAATCAGCTGTACGCTTCGGTTCTCTACAACTGCGATATCCGGCGTATTGTGTTCCAAATGGCGATCTGTCTGTATTCGAAAGTCCCACAAGATCTTCACCCTCTCATTCTCAACAACTTTTTCCACCCTGTGTTCCCACGACTTTTCGGACACAGGCAAGTCGTATTTTTTACACAATGCCCAGTGGATTAATTTAGCAACTCGATCATGTCTAGATTTGTAATCAGTTTGTGCGATTTTGCTGCACTCACAGATTAGGTGTGAAACAGTTTCAACTTTGTCATTGCAAAGTCGGCAATTTGGATTGTCAGTGGATTTTTGTATCTTCGCTTTCATGGTATTAGTTTGTAATGCTTGTTCTTGAGCAGCCAGTATTAAGCCTTCCGTTTCTTTCTTGATGGTTCCCATCTTAAGCCATGCCCATGTCAAGTTGTTATCACATTTTCCTTCAATGTTTTTCAAATGCTGTCCATGCAAAGCTTTGGTTTTCCATCTATTTAATCTGTCACCCAGCCGTTTTTCCTTATATTCTGCCTTTGTTTCTGTTATTTTTACAGTGCTCTCTTATTTTACAGTGTTGTTGTTGTTGTTGTTGTTGTTGTTATTAGCCTGGCCGCAAGAGTTTGTGAGGTTCTGCAGCTGGATGGGGTGGCTGCTTTGGAAAAGGAAGTTTTTCCGGATAAATCCCAGAATGCTCAGCTAGCAGATGAATTGTGGGAAAAGGAGAGCAGAAGAAGGATGACAGTTGACAAGAAGGACTAGGGGTGACATGATAGCAGAATTCCAGTGTTAGTGTGAAGATTTCTTTCGCCCAGCTTGTGGGTTGGTTTCCAAACGTTTCGGTAACAGGCAAGGTGGGGTCTTCAGCGGAGTTTAAGGGACGTCAGTGACGGTGTTTTTCTGCCCACAAGGGCTTCGTGTGGTCAGTGGGTCTTGTGATGGGAGGGTCATGTCAGGTGAGGGTCTTGTGCTGCGTTTTGTGGGGGGTCAGGTGTGGGTCACGTCTGGTGAGGATCTTGTGATGGGTTTTGTGAGGAGGGTCAGGTGTGGGTCACGTCAGGTGAGGGTCTTGTGATGGGTTTTGTAGGGGGGTCGGGTGTGGGTCACGTCAGGTGGGTCACGTCAGGTGAGGTTCTTCTGATGGGTCTAGTGATGGGGTTTGGGGGGTCAGATGTGGATCACGTCAGGTGAGGGTCTTGTGATGGGTCTAGTGATGGGTTTTGTGGGGGGGGTCAGGTGTGGGTCACGTCAGGTGAGGGTCTAATGTGACCCACCCCTGACCCATCACAAGACCCATCCCTTCACCTGATGTGACCCTCCCATGACCTATTGACCACTCAAAGCCCTTATAAGCAGAGGAACACCAACATTGACATTCCCTAAACTCTGTTGAAGATGTTACCTAGCCTGCTAATGAACTGGTTGGAAACCAACCCACAAGCTTGGAGAACAAAGTTCCACCTCATCCTATACCCCAACTACATATTCCAGTATCTGAGGGGCTGCCACAAAGAAGAGGCAGTCAAGCTATTCCCCAAAGCACCTGAAAGCAGGACAAGAAGCAACGGATGGAAACTAATCAAGGAGAGAAGCAACCTAGAACTGAGGAGAAACTTCCTGACAGTTAGAACAATTAACCAGTGGAACAACCTGCCTCCAGAAGCGGTGAATGCTCCAACACTGGAAGCTTTTAAGAAGAGACTGGACAGCCATTTGTCTGAAATGGTATAGGGTTTCCTGCTTGAGCAGGGGGTCGGACTAGAAGACCTCCAAGGTCCCTTCCAACTTCTATTCTGAACTGAGTTAAGTGATATACTGGTGCTCCAAAACCACACCTTTGTGGTTTGGCGGCCTAGCTGGGGAAGGAAGAGGGGAACTGGTCCACACGAGTGACGGGCTGGCACATGCACACAGGTGCACGCCGGCCCACCGCTCACACAAATTGAGCTGCATGTGGGCACGCTCCAGCCGGTCATTCATGCGGCCGTATTCCCAATAGGCCTTGGCCTGGTTGTGGGCCACAGCCCGGGGGTTGGGGACCCCTGATCCAGGTCGCATTTGTCTTAAAGTTGCTTTTTTCAAAAGGCAACTGTATTTTGTTTTCCCTTGAAGACATTTTGCTTCTCATCCAAGAACTTCAGTCAGAACTGAATACGCTTCTTGGATGAGAAGCGAAACGTCTTCAAGGAAAAACAAAGTACAGTTTCCTTTTGAAAAAAGCACCTTTGAGATACATATATGTATATATAGGCATGCTTAAATGAAGAGGATATTGACATTTTGCTGTATTTTGTCACATCATTAACCTCTGAAAGAGCCATTAGTGAGGACAATTATATAGGAAGATGAAAATGATAAAAATTGGGCTTTTAAGCTGCTGAATTTCAATAGTGTGATAATACAGGCAGTCTTTGTGTTATCACCAGAAGCCACCCAACCACCAGGAATGGTCAGATTTGGACAAACTCTCAACAACCCTGGTCAATATTGCCAATAGGGAGGGAAACAAGGAGTTGTAGGGCCATATTATGGGGTGACATTGTCTGCCCTGGAAAACCATTGCTCAGAGTAGGTACAGGTAACTGAACAGTCACTAAATGAACTATTGTAAGTTGAGGACTATTCTGTACATCATCAGAATGACTCTAGAGTAGGGGTAGGCAACCTTGGCTCTTTTATGACTCGTGGACTTCAACTCCCAGAATTCCTGAGCCAGCCATGCTGAGGGGAAATGGAGAGGTTTCCAAGCTGAGCCATGCTGGCTCAGGAATTCTGGGAGTTGAAGTCCACGAGTCATAAAAGAGCCAAGGTGGCCTACCCCTGTCCTAGAGTTTGTGGCTCTCCCACAGTTCATAATATGATGCCCTGAGGATCTTCTCATCAGTATATAGAAGGCAGCAGAACTATCTAGAAGTTTTGTGAAAACCGAGAAGTCACCTTATGAACATAGACAGGTCATTTTCAACTAACAACTATTCATTTAGTAACCATTTGAAGTTACAACAGCACTGAAAAAAAGTGACTTAGGGCCGTTTTTCACACTTACGACTATTATGATCAAAATTCAGATGCTTGGCAACTGACTCCTATTTATGACAGTCGCAGTGTCTCCGGGATCACGTGACCATTTTTTGCCACTTCCTGACAAGCAAAATCAATGGGGGAAGCCAGATTCACTTAACAACCATGTTACTGACTTAACAACTTCAGCGATTCACTTAACAACTGTGGCGAGAAAAAGTCTGGCAAAACTCACTTAGCCTGTCTCGCTTAGCAACAGAAATTTTGGGCTCAATTGTGGTCGTATGTCAAGAACTACCTGTACAGGTAGTGCTCGCTTAATGACTGGTTACTTAGTGATCATTCTGAGTTATGACTGTGCCACACAGATAACCCTCCCCAAAGTCACATGACTTCAATTCAGGATCACACTGCAGCATTCCCTGGTCATGTGACATGATTTAATACCATTTTCTTTTGCCAAAAGCTGGCTTTTACAGCCGGTTTCTACCAAAACACGCCCTTAGGAATGTATTGACCTGCTTACCGGCAACTATAATTTCCATCATCCTGAGCTGGTGGCAGAGATTACGAGAGGCAGCAACTTATCTGTCCTTGCCATAGTGCTTATAGTTTATTTTTTTTCCCAAAAAAAAACTTCTCACCCTTTTTAAGAGAGACTAACCCAGAAAGCACCGCTGAAATTCACTCCAAGTGGAGATTCAGACCTATTTCGTGGTGTGTCCAAAACAATATTTTTCTCTTTACTGCTCTCCTCTTTCACTCTAGCAATTCCCCCACTGAAAAGACGGAGGTTAATAATGGTACTTCAGCTCTGTCAGTTCGCAAAAGAGACTTCTGTAGCTGCCAGGTGCCTCTGTTTAAGAAACCCTAAAGGCATCTTTCTAAAAGCATTTCTAAAATAGCTCCTTGATTGCAAAGAGCCAGCTCGGATATGTTTGTGGTCTTGATTTCCCCATCGACTCCGCTCTTGGGCTGAAGGACATTGCAAGGGCTTCAGGAAATGAGCTTCCACTTGAAACTCAAGGCTTGCAATGTTGCCGGTTATTCTTCCCCTAAATCGGCGGCCCCCAATTTCCAGGAACCAGTTTCGTGGAAGACAATTTTTCCACGGACCGGAGGGGGGCGATGGTTTTGCACGCAACCTACATCCTGTCCATATACAGATGAAGCTTTGCGCGCTCACCATTGCTTTGCGTGGTACGATTCCTATCATGTTTCCCCCTCAAAATAAGACCAGGTCTTATATTAATTTTTGCTCCAAAAGACACATTAGGTCTTATTTTGGGGGGAAATACGGTACTAAATGCATCCGTCCGGCTGATGATCTTAACTGGGTCTTATTTTTGGGATAGGGCTTATATTACGAGCGTCCTGAAAAATCATGCTAGGGCTTATTTTCCAGTTAGGTCTTATTTTGGGGGAAACGCAGTATCAGGCCACAGACTGGGGGTTGAGGACCCCTGCCCTAAATTTTATTTCTTTACTGTGAAGAGCGAGAGGGCAATGGTGATCAAAATTGAGCGTACGATCCTGTCTGTCTTCCAAAGCAGGTGGCCCTTCGTCCTTCTAGTTTTGAGGAGACCCTCAACCAGGTGTCCCCTCTGTTCTCTTCTAACCTTTCCTTCCAAACCTGTTTCACTCTCCCACGGCCCCACCAGTCTGGAGTCATGCCAAGACCCCCTTAGGAGCCTTGTTCAAAAAATGAGGACCGGGGTTCTTGGCTCCTTAACCCATCAGAATTATGCAGAGCAAAGTAATTGCAGGCAGTCCTCGACTTACGAACACAATTGAGGCCGAGATTTCCGCTGCTAAGCGTGACAACTGTCAAGTGACTTTTGCCCCATTTTACAAACTTTCTTGCCACAGTTGAATCACTGCAGTTGTTAAGTTAGTAACCCAGTTGTTAAGTGAATCTGGCTTCCCTCTTGGTCGCAAAAAGGGATCACATGACCCCGGGACACTGCAAAGGTCATAAATATCGCTCAGCTTGCCAAGTGTATGAATTTTGATCATATGACCATGGGGATGTTGCAACGGTCATAAGGGTGAAAAATGGTCATAAGTCACTGTTTTCAGTGATGTATCTTTGAATGGTCACTAAATGAACTGTTGTAAGTCGAGGACTATCTGCACTGTGGTGTCTTGCTTAACAACCATGGTGACTCATTTTATGACTGCAGCAAAGAAGGTTGTAAAATCAGGTGCAGTCATGTAATGCTTCATCATCTAATGAGCCCACTGCTTACAATGAATTGTCCAGTCCCTACTGTGGTTGTAAGTTGAGGACTACCTGTGTGCTCTTTGTCATCCTCCTCTAAGCTTTCTCTCCCTTTTTACGACTCTGTAAGCCTTTAATTCAGGGTAGAGTCGGAGCGACTAGATGGAACTGAGCATTTACTGCCCGGATGCCCTCCCTGACACCACAGCAGATATTTTAGTCTTTGCACCCTAAGAGAGAAACATCTGCTGCTACCTAGGATTGAACTATCAACCTTCCAAGTGGGAGGCGAGAGTCTTCATCACTAGACCGCCACGATAGACCCCACCCATCACTAGACCCCCATGATGGACAGCCATTTGTCTGAAATGATATTGGGTTTCCTGCCTGAGCAGGGGGTTGGACTAGAAGACCTCCAAGGTCCCTTCCAACTCTGTTATTTTATTATTCTGTTCTCATCTAAGCTTTCTCTAAGCTGCCCGAAGTCATACACAGCACATCAGGGGCAGCCCATAATGAAAGAGGGCTCTGCTGCCAGGCTAAGACCCTGGATTTGCCCCTGGAGGCATATTAAGGATTGCAGAGGCCTATTTGTCACTGATTTATCTGCCTAGAGAAGGCCTACATAGCCAGTGGGCATAAGAAGGGCCATATTGGAATTATATCAGATCATGAAAGTCCGTAATTGTATATCTACAGCATGGGTGGATAAGTATGGCCCCTAAGACTTGGGGACTTCAACTCCCAGAATTCCTGAGGCAGCCATGCCTGGAATTCTGTCTTGAAGTTCCATGCTGGCTCAGAAATTCTGGGAGTTGAAGTCCTGGGACCATAAAGGGGCCACAGTTGTCCACCCCTGATCTACACTTATATCTTGCCTCGAAAACTGTACACTCAGTTTTAGAGTGTACATTTATTATGCTAGGATCGGAAGACAAAGATTGCTCCTGGACATTTGCAACTGGTAGAGTCTGCTTTTTGTATTATGTTGACAAATTGGTGTCATCCAGAAATGGCCTTTCCTTATCTTCAGAGTAGATCTTTCCAATTAGGTAAAAATGGATAGCAGAGGTGCAGCGCTTTGTAACTATCCAAAAAGTAGCAGAATTCAACCAAAATGCAGAAATAATAACGTTGGAGTTGATTGAATCAACGTTCAGTATAGTTCCTTGTTCAGATTACAAAACCATGAGGATAGTCTGGTATCACTTTAGGCATGAATGCCGGCTGGGTGACTTTGGGCCAGTCACCAGGAGACTGTGAGTTCTAGTCCCGCCTCAGTCATGAAAGCCGGCTGGGTGACTTTGGGCCAATCACCAGGAGACAGTGAGTTCTAGTCCCGCCTCAGTCATGAAAGCCGGCTGGGTGACTTTGGGCCAATCACCAGGAGACTGTGAGTTCTAGTGCCGCCTCAGGCATGAAAGCCGGCTGGGTGATTTTGGGCCAATCACTAGGAGACTGTGAGTTCTAGTCCCGCCTCAGTCATGAAAGCCGGCTGGGTGACTTTGGGCCAATCACCAGGAGACTGTGAGTTCTAGTCCCACCTCAGTCATGAAAGCCGGCTGGGTGACTTTTAGGCCAATCACACAGGAGACTGTGAGTTCTAGTCCCGCCTCAGGCATGAAAGCCGCTGGGTGCTTTTGGGCCAATCACCAGGAGGACGGTGAGTTCTAGTCCCCGCCTCAGGCATGAAAGCCGGCTGGGTGATTTTGGGCCAATCACCAGGAGACGGTGAGTTCTAGTCCCGCCTCAGGCATGAAAGCCGGCTGGGTGATTTTGGGCCAATCACCAGGAGACGGTGAGTTCTAGTCCCGCCTCAGGCATGAAAGCCGGCTGGGTGATTTTGGGCCAATCACCAGGAGACGGTGAGTTCTAGTGCCACCTCAGGCATGAAAGCCGGCTGGGTGACTTTGGGGCAATCACCAGGAGACAGTGAGTTCTAGTCCTACTTTAGGCATGGAAGCAACTCGGTGACCTTGGGCAACTCTTTATCAGCCTAGCCCACCTCAAAGGAGTGTTGTTGGAAAAATAGGAGGAGGAAGGAGTGTTGGGGGTATTTGCTGCCTTGTGTTACTTATAAAAATAACAAAAGTGGGATATAAATTAATAAATAAATGTCAAGGTTTAAACAGGAGTGGGGAAACCTAGACTGTAGTCTCCCTTCATCCATAGAACACCCTTGGCAGATCTCTCTCTCTCTCTCTCTCTCTCTCTCTCTCTCTCTCTCTCCTCTCTATCTCTCTCTCCTCTTCTCCTCTCCCTCTCTCTCTCTCCCTCTCTCTCTCTCTCTCTCTCCCAGCCAACCTACTCTGCAGGATTGTTGTAAAAGAAAGACAAGCTGTTTTGAGCTCCTAAGTCAAGGGGCCTAAATCTGAATCATTGCATATATGTGTATGCATCATAGGCCATCTGCTATGAATTTCTTCTCTTGAGTTTCTTCAAATTGTCTTTGACCTCCTTGAACTCTGTGCCCATTAACACAACTTTTGCAGTTGTCGTCATATCATTGAAAAGCTGCACACTACCAGGGCAGAAGTGAGTTGGAGCTGTGTGCTGATTAATGGAGCTTTTCATTTCAGTGCGCAAGTCAGTTTCACTCTTTGCCTCACAAGGAAAAGGAAACTTGGAATGCTTCACGACCCTTGACTTGCTAATTAGATCCTTCTCTTTTGAGGGCCTGTAAAGGCTCCATCATGCTAATGATTTCTGAGTTTATTAACTTCCTCTGCAGTGGGTGGAGTTTCCTGCTACCTTAAATGAAGTTGTGGTGAGCCCTTCATGGAGGAAGCTGTGTTTGGACCCTTATACAGTAGTCCTTGACTTATGACAATTCATTTAGCAACCTTTTGAAGTTACGACAGCACTGGGAAAAGGGACTGTCCTTGCATTTACAGCCAACCCCGTGGTCATGTGATTGCCATTCAGGTGCCTGGCAACTGATGTCCTGGGGTCACATGATCGCTGGCTTCCAATCAGCAAAGTTAATGGGGGAAGCTAAATTTGCTTAACGACCATGTTGATTCACTTAACAACCAGGAAAAAAAAAAAAGTCCTGAAATCAGGCACGTTCACGTGATGACTCTCTTAACAATCACTCTGCTCTGGCCCTAATTACGATCGTAAGTCAAGGACTACGTTAGACCAGTGCCGTGTACTTGCTTGGATGTGGTGTTCGTCAGGAAATGAGCAGCACCATCGTTCGAATCCTTTCAGCTATTCCAAAAAACAGAAATGAAGGCAGAGAAAGTGTTAAAATTGAAAGTGTTTTCAGCTGTTTTGTAATCCTGGAGGAGATGGCCTAATTCAGCAGTCCCCAATCTTTGCAACTTGGCAGCCTGGCTGGTGTGGGGGGGGGGAGAGGAACCAGGCTGCGTGAGTGGTGGGCCAGCACACACACACACACACACACGCACACACAGCTTGAGTGCAAGATTAGCTGCGCACACATCAGTGTGTGTGCTACCCCACTGCTCGTGCAAGTCAAACTGCACGCGCATGTGCACCAGCCCAGGGCCCGGTTACCAATAGGCCACAGCCCGGGGTTGGGGATCCCTGTCCTAATTGACTCTTTATGATCAACATCTAACATTCAGCCTACACAAGCTTTGATTAGCCCATCCAATGTTTATGCTGATCTGTAGATACCAAACCTAACAAAATAATAGCAATGGTACTAAATCAGCCAGGATCTATCTTAATCCAGCATTTTCTTTCTCTCAATGGCCAGCCAGATGGCCTACAAGCTGTAGGTGGAAACTCATATCCTTGACCCTCAGAAGCTGGTATGTCCCCAACCTGGAGGTGATATGGAGTCTTCAAAATCCATAGTCTCCCGTCTTCAAAATTCATAGTCTTCCGTCTTTAAAATTCATAGTCTTCCGTTGAACTATCCTTCGGGAATTTATCTAATCCTTTGTTGGTGAACCATCCAGGGTAGTGGCCACCACCACCATTTTGTGATGAATTCCACAGATGCTTCTTGGCCACGAGGTCCATTTGTTGGGACGGGAGCAAAAAAAAACAAGAGAAAAGAGACAAACCTAACTTTTTTGTTAAAAAAAAAAATGGCAATAAGGAAAATGAATGAAATTGGGTATACGAGATATGGAGTATTATGTTTGTCTGTCCGTCCATCCATGTGTCCTTCTAAAGCACGGGTGTCAAATATGTCACATGACATATCGTGACATTTTTTGCCTTTGCGGAGTCGAGGGGGCGTAGCCTATGTGGGACGCATCCGGCCTGCAGGCCGCCATTTTGACACCCCTGCTCTAAAGGAAAGGTGGGGTACTATGGCCCTTATATGACTTGTGGACTTCTACTCCCAGAATTCCTACCCGGCGTGGCTCACTTATTGATCCTAACGTCACCATTCCTAATTAACCCAGAATTTAGATGGCTGGCTCAGGAATTTTGGGAGCTGAAGCCCACAAATCATATAAGGACCGTAGTTCCCCATCCCTGATCTAAAGTATGTTTTCCATGTTCTCCATCTCTCATAACTCGTCCCTTTCATGCTGCAGAGGCAAACACGCTCCCTTGCTAAAAAAAAGTTCTTGCAAACTTGGCTGTGCAAGTGTCATTGCAAGCCAGACCTGGATGAGTTCTGAATTCTGGATTAATTAGGAATGCTGATGCTAGGATCACTTTTCCCAGCTGCTTCAGCTGCCAAGTCTTAATTAACGAAGCAGAGTGGCTGAACTGCTTCATAGAGGAAGCTACTATTCGGAAGAACAGCTCCAAGAATAAAGAGTCAGATTGGCAACTTTACGATGGGGTTTTGATCACGTGACCATGGGGATGCTGCAACAGTTGTTAAGTGTCACAAATTGGTCATAAGTCACTCTTTTCAATGCCCTGATAACTTCGAACGGTCACTAAATGAACTGTTGTAAATTGAGGACTATCTGTAATGCAAAATCTTTCTAAACCCTAATCCAGGGGTCTTCAAACCTGGCCCTTTTATGACTTGTGGACTTCAACTCCCAGAATTCCTCAGCCAGCGTGCCTGGCTGAGGAATTCTGGGAGTTGAAGTCCACAAGTCATAAAAGGGCCAGGTTTGAAGACCCCTCTCCTAATCCCTGCTTTTACCTAGGCTGCGATGGGCTGAAACTGCTAAACTGTTTTCAAAGGCAGCCTCACACAAATTGCAGAGATCAAATATCCACAGCATAGATGGATGTAAAACATTTTAAAATGTTTTATACAGTTGTTTTTATTGATTGTAAGCTACCTTAAGAGTCGACTCAAGGTGAGATGGGTGGCATATAAGCTCTATCAATAAAAAAAAGTAAGTAAAATAAATAAATACAGTTAATCCTTGACATACGACCGTTTGCCTAGCAACTGTTCAAAGTTATACAGACCTTCCCAGGGCTATTTATGACCCATATTAAAAGTTTTGACAGCTGGCCTACCCCCCCCCCAGTCATGTGAACACATTCGGCAATAATTTTAGCATACTCTGGTCACATGTACATGATTTACGATGTTTTTTTTGTAGAAATTAGCATTTATTTCTGGTTTCTAGCAATCAATGTCAATTATGGACAATTGATTTGCTGAAATAATTCTGCATTCAATTAACAATTGCTACGAAAAGAGTTATAATATCGGGCGCGGTTACATGGTGACCTTCTTAACGACATATGATTATAAATTCCTTGTAATATCCATTCGCCCTTCAGAGTGCCAATATATTCGTGCCTCAAAAATCAGAATGAATAGACCTTGATTTTGTCAGCTGTGAAAAGAAATCTTGAGCTATGAAAATAATTTAATTTCAACTTGCACAAGAAAAGGACCGTTTCGTTCGCTCTCCTGCACTCAGAGGCACAGAAAGTTTATTCAGTTGCGTTTATTCCCTACCGCAGTTCATTGATCTGGTTTTCTCTCTTTTTTTTTTCTTTTCACAGATAAATTTTGTGTTTCTGTTTAACATAGTTAGGATTCTAATGACAAAACTGAGAGCTTCAACCACTTCAGAAACCATACAGTACAGGTAAGTACGGTATTAAATGAGATCAGAACTTATGTTGCTAAGGGAGCTGATTGTTACATAAGTTTTACAACCTTTTTTTGCTGTGGTCATAAAGTCAAACAGCTAGGTTGTTAGGTTACTCACAAGGTAGTTAAACAAATCTGGTTTCTCCCGTTGACTTTGCTTGCTAATGGTGATAAAATGACCCTAGGATATTGCAACCATTGTAAATTAATTAGTGAACAATTAATCAGTGGAACAACTTGCTTCCAGAGGTTTTGAGTGCTCCAACACTGGAAGAAATTGGACAACCATTTGTCTGAAATGGTATAGGGTTTCCTGCCTGAGCAGGGGGCTGGACTAGATGACCTCCAAGGTCCCTTCCAATTCTGTTATTCTAAGTAATTCTAAATACATGCCAAGCATCCAAATTTTGATCATGTGACCCTGAGGCTGCTGCAACGGTCATAAGTGTGAAAAGTAGTCATAAGTCACCTTTTGAAACTTTGAACGGTCACTAAATGAATGGTTGTAAGACAAGGACTATCTGTATGGCATGCTTTGGTTGTCACAGTATAAAAAAGGTGTTGAGGCTCTGGAAAGAGTGCAGAGAAGAGCAACAAAGATGATTAGGGGGAATGGAGTATAAAACATAACGAAGAACGGTTGCTGGAATTGGGTGTGTCTAGTTTAATGAAGAGAAAGACGAGGGGTGGCATAGAAGCAGTCTTCCAATATTTGAGGGGCTCCTACAAAAATGAGGGGATCAAACTATTATCCAAATAGCAATAGCAATAGCACTTACTGTATATACCACTTCATAGTGCTTTACAACCCCCTCTAAGCGGTATACATAGTCAGCATCGTGCTCTCAAAAATCTGGGTCCTCATTTTACCGACTTCAGAAGGATGGAACGCTGAGTCCACCTTGAGCCAGTCAGGATCGAACTCCTGGCAGTGGACAGAGTTAGCCTGCAATACTGCGTTCTAACCACTGCGCCACCAGGGCTCTTCAAAGCACCTGAAGCGACAGATGGGGTTGGAAGTAAGAGTATGTCTGGATTTTGTCTTTGTGCTGGATTTTGTGCTTGATCTTTGATTTCTCCTCCACAGGAAGGCAGTCAAAGCAACGTTAGTCCTCCTGCCGCTCCTAGGAATCACCTACATGCTGTTTTTCGTCAACCCAGGAGAAGATGACATTTCCCAGATCTTTTTCATCTACTTCAATTCTTTCTTGCAGTCTTTTCAGGTAATAAAACCAGAAGGTTAATATCAAGATCGTGTCATGCTACCACTTTACAAAGCTTTAGTAAGGCCACACTCGGAATCCTGAATCCGGTTTTGGTCATCACACTGTAAAAAAAGATGCTGAGACTCTAGAAAGAGTGCAGAGAAGAGCAGCAAAAGTGATTAGGGGGCTGGAGGCTAAAACATACAAAGAACGGTTGCAGGAATTGCATTATGTCTAATCTTGTTAAAAAAGCCATAGGGGTGACATAATAGCAGTGTTTCAATATTTGAGGGGCCACCACAAAAAAGAGGGGGGTCAATCTATTCTCCAAAGCACCTGAAGGCAGGAGAAGAAGCAACGGATGGAAACTAATCAAGGAGAGAAACAACCTAGAACTAAGGAGGAATTTCTTGCCAGTGAGAACAATTAATCAGTGGGACGACTTGCCACCAGAAGTTGTGGGTGCCCCAACACTGGAGGTTTACAAGAAGAGATTGGACTTGTCATTTGTCTGAAATGGCCTATATAGGGTCTCCTGCTTGAGCAAGGGGTTGGACTAGAAGACCTCCAAGGTCCCTTCCAACTCTTTTAAGTCTGAAGGAGTGGCTCTCTAATCATGACAAAATTTAGTTCAGCACTCATGTCAAAAACTGGACGTCTGTATGTAAAAGTCTAGATTATAATTTCTGTCCCCATCATCTATATTTGAAATGCATCACTTAGACTAGTTTCTTGCACCTTAAATACAGCACTGTTAATAGAGAGTAGAATTATAATTAAAAGAATGCGGGCAAATTCTCAAGCTGAGCTTCCTCATATCTATAGATCAGTGTTTTTCAATCTTGGCAAGTTGAAGATTTGTGGATTTCATAGCTGGCTGGGGAATTCTGGGAGTTGTGGTCCAGATATATTCAACATGCCAAGGTTGGGAAATACTGCTATATAGATCATCACTAGATTTTTGTCTAAAATTTGAAATCTCTGAAACTGCCAGGTTATACTTATTATGGGCTACATCTTAATATG
This sequence comes from Azemiops feae, assembly GCA_023970755.1. Classification (NCBI taxonomy): domain Eukaryota; kingdom Metazoa; phylum Chordata; class Lepidosauria; order Squamata; family Viperidae; genus Azemiops; species Azemiops feae. The sequence continues at coordinate 100,993 of JALGBA010002661.1, forward strand.
TAAAAGCTTGCATCTAAATTGCACACAGTTACTCTGTTCCTATAAATGCTTTCTTCTTTTTTTTATTTTGAGGGGGAAAATAATAATAATAATAATGTTGGAAGGGACCTTGGAGGTCATCTAGTCCAACCCCCTGCTCAGGCAGGAAACCCTATACCATTTCAGACCAATGGCTGTCCAGTCTCTTCTTAAAAACTTCCAGTGTTGGAGCATTCACAATTTCTCGTGGCAGGTTGTTCCACTGATTAATTGTTTTAACTCTTAATATTAAAATCTACCTCTTAATATTTCTCTTTTTTTCCTAGGGGTTTTTTGTGTCTGTGTTTTACTGCTTCTTAAATAGTGAGGTAAGTTGCACTATCCCTGTTTTTAGTAAACCAAAGGGAATTGTTTGTGGAGAAATGAAACCTGTTCCAAATTGCAACAAACAACATGTGAATTATTAGATATATTTGTTCTCCAATCACATCAAGAAGAGCACCATTAATTTTATGCAGGGAAGAATAGGATAGGATAGGATAAGAAATAGAATAGAATAGAATAGAATAGAATAGAATAGAATAGAATAGAATAGAACAGAACAGAACAGAACAGAACAGAACAGAACAGAACAGAACAGAACAGAACAGAACAGAACAGAATAGAATAGAATAGAATAGAATAGAATAGAATAGAATAGAATAGAATAGAAACTTTATTGTCACTTTAAATGCACAGTAATCAGCATACATTAAAATGAAAGATAAGTAGAAAATGAGTTGTTATCTGCTGTAGGAAGAGATAGATTTCAGTACGAAGGGCTGATTCCAATGTCTGCCCTCAAATCCACATTTGTGGGATTATTCATTTTCTCTTTTTAATATAAAGATATATTAAATATAACACAAATATTTTAATATAATATTTATATTATTTTTAATATATCTACATTAAAAGGAAAGTGATAATCTTAATAAAAGAATATTTATATAATATTTATTATAATACAAATAACTTTTATTACGATTATCATTATATAAATTACAAATGGAACGAGAAAGGGGGAGAACTGTGGGATAAAGGAGAAAAGGAATATGGGGGGGGGGAATCATTGACTTCCAATCTTTTTCAGTGCGGTAAAATACAAAATAAAATTAGAGCCTCACATTTTTTATTTTTTCATACTTAGTAAATATTAACTATTGCTATAACAACAAAGTAGTCAGCAAAACAACAAAGTAGTCAGCAAAACAACAAAGTAGTCAGCAAAAATGAGCTTTCATTTTTTTCTGTGTTGAGCATAAAATGTAGAAGTGGTTTCTAGAAACAGAATTAGATATATCTTTTTTTTCTAATTAAAGGAGTTACAGAAAATACTGGACAGACAACGACAGTTGAGCCCAAAATTTTCCACTGCTACGCAAAACAGTTGTTAAGTAAATTTTACCCCATTTTATAGCCTTTCTTGCCACAGTTGTTAAGTAAGTAACACGGTTGTTAAGTGAGCCTGGCTTCCCCCATTGACTTTGCTTGTCAGAAGGTCGCAAAAGGGGATCACGTGACCCCAGAACACTGCGACCGTCATAAATATGAGTCAATGGCCAAGGGTCTGAATTTTGATCACGTGACCACGGGGATGCTGCCACGGTTGTGTGAACAATAACATAAGTGACTTTCCAGTGCTGCTGTAGTGGAATAAATGGTCTCTAAATGTCTTATCTTACTAAATATAAGACAGGGGTTACTTGTAATTCTCTGGTATAACTCCATCATTTAGGTGGTATTATTTATTTTCTACCAGCAGTCCTATCATCTTCAGGAAAGTGACAGTCAGTACTGCGGACTATCTGACAAACAAGGATAAATTCCAGATCCACTCTTCATACTTGCTTTAAAGGGTGGCCCTGATTTTTTTTTTGGGGGGGGGGATAGCAGAATCAAGATCACGTGAAGTGTTAATACCACTTTACAAGGCCTTGGTAAGGCCACACCTGGAATACTGCATCCAGTTTTGGTCACTATGGTGTAAAAAAGATGTCGAGACTCTAGAAAGAGTGCAGGGAAGAGCAACAAAGATGATCAAAGAGACTGGAGGCTAAAACATATAAGGAACGGTTGCTGGAATTGGGTCTAGTTCAGGGGTAGGCCACCTTGGCTCTTTTATGACTCGTGGACTTCAACTCCCAGAATTCCTGAGCCAGCATGGCTCAGCTTGGAAACCTCTCCCTTTCTCCTCAGCATGGCTGGCTCAGGAATTCTGGAAGTTGAAGTCCACAAGTCATAAAAGAGCCAAGGTTGCCCACCCCTGGTCTAGTTTAATGAAAAGAAGGACTAGGGGTGACATGATAGCAATATTCCAATATCTGAGGGGCTGCCCCAAAGAAGAGGGAGTCAAGCTATTCTCCAAAGAATCTGAAGGCAGGTCAAGAAGCAACGGATGGAAACTCATCAAGGAGAGAAGCAACCTAGAACTAAGGAGAAACTTCCTGACAGTTAGAACAATTAACCAGTGGAACAACCTGCCTCCAGAAGTTGTGAATGCTCCAACACTGGAGGTTTTTAAGAAGAGACTGGACAGCCACTTGTCTGAAATGGTATATAGGGTTTCCTGCCTGAGCAGAGGGTTGGACTAGATGACCTCCCAGGTCCCTTCCAGCTCTATTCTATTCTATCTTGGAATCTCCCCAGATCTCTCAAGATTTGGTGGAAAGGTTGGTACAAACAGGAAGTCCTCGACTTACAGCCGTTAGTTTAGTGACCATTTGAAGTTACAGTGACCCCGGAAAAAGTGACTTATGACTGTTTTTCACACTTACAACCATTGCCGCATGCCCATGGTCACATGTTCAAAATTCGGACGCCTGGCAATTGACTCGTATTAAGGACGGTCGCCGTGTCCCGGGATCACGTGAGCTCCTTTTGCGACCTTCTGACAAGCAAAGTCGACGAGAGAAGCCAGATTCACTTAGCATACTCACTTAACAACTGCAGGGATTCACTCAGTAACAATTGCAAGAAAGGTCTTCAAACTATAACTTCACAAAATTCCTGTCTCGCTTAGCAACAGAAATTTTGGGCTCAGTTATGGTCGCAAGTCAAGGACTACCTGAACATAGAAAACTCAAGTTGTTTTTTTTTTTAAAAAAAAGTTAGCAAACCCGAGTTCACAAATCTATATATCAAAAGGGGAAACTGAGGGAAACTGGTACCTTTTTTATTAGGATAATTCTGATTTATTTTCACTTGGAGAAGCATCTCTGGATACACCACACCCGACCTCTAACCAGATTCCTCTCCTTTTTTTGGGATTTTCCAGGTGCGTTCTGCAGCTAGGAAAAGGTGGCATCGTTGGCAAGACCATCATTCCCTCCGGGTCCGCGTGGCCCGTGCCATGTCCATGCCCACCTCTCCCACCAGGATCAGCTTTCACAGTATAAAACAAACTGCGGCTGTGTGAAGAAGCCCAAAGCTCCTGGAGCACTGTTTCTCAACCTTGGTCCCTTTAAGAATTGTGGACTTCAACTCCCAGAATTCCCCAGCCAGCATGGGAGATGAAGTCCACTCACTCTGGCTAGGGAATTCTGGGAATTGAAGTCCACATACTGGCTAGGGAATTCTGGGAACTGAAGTCCACTCATGCTGGCTGGGGGATTCTGGGAACTGAAGTCCACTCATACTGGCTGGGGGATTCTGGGAACTGAAGTCCACTCATGCTGGGGGATTCTGGGAATTGAAGTCCACATACTGGCTAGGGAATTCTGGGAACTGAAGTCCACTCATACTGGCTGGGGGATTCTGGGAGTTGAAGTCCACTCACACTTGCTGGGGGATTCTGGGAGTTGAAGTTCACCCAATTTAGCTAGGGAATTCTGGGAATTAAAGTCCACATATCTTAAAGTTTCCAAAGTTGAGAATCACTGGTCTGGAGAGAGCTGTTTTCCCTTGTGGTTTTCTCCCCTCTCAATTGAACCTGTATTTTTTTTCCTCATTTTTAATTCCCCAAAAAAGCAACTTGGGTTTATTTCGCCAGAGAAAACTCTTTGTTTTAATATGATGCTCTTTTTTTCAAAGGAACTGCAGTTTTTTTAAAAGGGGGCGGTGGGCAGAAACAGAACTGGAGAGGGATATCAGCGAGGAATCTTTCCTTGTTGTCCAAAATCCTAATTCTTTGCCTGGAAAGAATCACCAAGCGAGACACTGCAACGGGAGAATATGTGGCTGGTGGTCAAAAAAGTCAAGATGGTAGCTAGGAAAAGGCAGTTGTGAAGCCCTGCCGCTTTTGAAAACCACCATTTACTTTTGATTTACATCCTGCCTTTGTTATGCAACTCAAGGCACCCTTCCTCTGATTTTCCCTATAACAACAACCCTGTGAGGTGAGCTGGGCTGAAAGAAAGAGACTGGCACAAAATTACCCAGCCAGCTTTCGTGCCTAAGGCAGGACTAGAACTCACCGTCTCCTGGTGATTGACCCTAAGACTCCCAGCCACCTTTCAGGCCTAAGGCAGGATTAGAATTCAGAAGTCTCCTGGTGATTGACTCTTAAGTCACCCAGCCACCTTTCAGCCTAAGGAAGGACTAGAACTCACCGTCTCCTAGTGATTGACCCTAAGTCTCCCAGCCACCTTTCAGGCCTAAGGCAGGACTAGAACTCACTGTCTCCTAGTGATTGACCCTAAGTCTCCCAGCCACCTTTCAGGCCTAAGGCAGGACTAGAACTCACTGTCTCCTAGTGATTGACCCTAAGTCACCCAGCCACCTTTCAGGCCTAAGGCAGGACTAGAACTCACTGTCTCCTAGTGATTGACCCTAAGTCTCCCAGCCACCTTTCAGGCCTAAGGCAGGACTAGAACTCACTGTCTCCTAGTGATTGACCCTAAGTCACCCAGCCACCTTTCAGCCTAAGGCAGGACTAGAACTCACCGTCTCCTGGTGATTGGCCCAAAGTCACCTGGCTGGTTTTTTGCCTAGGGCAGAACTGGAACTCACAGCCTTTCAATTTCTAGACCAGCTATAACCACTACACCAAACTCTCATCTCAACCTTTCCCTTCCCCCCCAAGTACTCTAGCCTTTCAAAAAGAACTAATAAAATTATTTATTTGTATTGTATTCATGATATAAATTTTCCCCTTTTTAATCATTTTGTTGAGTCCGTTATTACAAACAAATGACTCACACACATAAGATGATTCTCGGAGACCGCCTGGAGAAGTTCCTGCCATTTTCTTGGCAAGACTTTTCAGAGGTGGTTTGCCATTGTCTCCTTCCTAGGGCCAAGGGAGTGACTGGCTCAAGGTCACCCAGCTGGCTGTGTGCCCAAAGCAGGACTAGAACTTACTGTCTCCTGGTTTCTAGCCTGGGACCTTTAACTACTGCACGGAACTGGCTTTGCAATTTGTGGTTTTCCCTTCTACATTATTCAGCAATTTGGGTTTGTTTGTTTTTTTTCCCTCCTGGATTTGACGCAGCCTATCTTGGTTACTCTGTGCTTTTATTAACCCAGGCTAAATACAGATTTAGCATGCAGAAATCTGCTAATTTGGGGCCCAAAGGAACAGATAAATAAGTACATTTTATTCTACTTTTTATGAATAAAGAATCCGTGTCTCTAGTTTCACGAGAGCAGGGAAATCTATTCTTCAGAAGTCTTTAGTACATGTTTATTCAAAAATAAAAGAAGAAAAAAATGACAGGGAAATAGATTTATTGCTTTTTAGGTGAAAAAAGAACACCCGTTTTTTTTAGTGGGCATCAGAGATTAGTTTTGTAGATTTTGCTAAGCCATGGTTTATTTGGGTGGTTCATACAACCTGCTAATAGAAAAGCTAGAAAACTACGTGATGGCTTTGCATGATGTTGAATGAAATATATACGTTGAATGAAATATATATAGTATATATATATATCTGTGTATATATATATACACACACAGATAGTCCTCAGCTTACAACTACTTGTTTAGTGACTGTTTGAAGTTACAACGATGCTGAAAAAAGTGATTTACAATTAGTCCTCAAACGTACGACCATCACGGTCTCCCCACAGCATCATCATCAGAATTTGGCAACTTAGCAACAAGCAGGTTTATGATAGTGTCACCAGGATCACATTATCGCCGTTTCTGACTTTCCCAGCAGGGTATCTGACAAGCAAAGTCATTGGGGGAAAGCCAGATTCACTTAACAAGCATATGATTTGCTTGACAACCACAGCAAAAAAAAGGTCATAAAATTGGATGACTCACTTAACAACCGTCTTGCTTAGCGACAAGTTTCAGCTCCAATTTTGGTCATAAGTCAAGGATTAACTCAACTCTCTCTAGCTTGGTTTCTATAATTGATCAAGTTTAATCAAATCTATGCTGAATCCAGTTTTAAGTTCTAAGGGCTGCAGAATAACAGAGATGGAAGGGAACTTGGAGGTCTTCTAGTCCAGCCCCCTGCTCAAGCAGGAGACCTTATACCATTTCAGACAAGTGGCTGTCCAGTCTCTTCTTAAAAACCTCCAGTGATGGAGCACCCACGATTTCCGGAGGGAAGCTGTTCCACTGGTTAATTGTCCTCACTGTGGGGAAATTTCTCCCTAGTTCTAACCTGGTTCCCTCCTTGATTAGTTTGCACCATCGCTTCTTGTCCTGCCTTCATGTAATTGCAAACAAACTTGCAAACACACACATTCATACAAACACATGTGAATGCTGCTGAGGTTTCTGTGATTGTTGGTTTATTTTGCCATTGCTTAGAGTTACACTCCTGCCACCTTTTTGCATAGTGCAGTGGTTGTGAGCTACTGCAGGGGACAAGATCAGCCCTTAAGAATGCCTTATTTTGGCCAGGTGGACCTGGGCTATGAGTTTGGGTAGAGTGAGTCTTCAGTGGCATATTTTGAAAGTTCATGGATCAATTTGTAATTGCCTTATTTGTGAACAGGGAATCCAGTGTGAGAGTGTGTTGCTGAGATGTTTGTGTACAAACAACAGCCTGTTTGTTTGTTTGTTTTTGGTAGGGATAGTGACGTTATTTGAGACCAGTCAAAGAATTGGGTCAGGTGGCTTAAGAAGCATTGTTGCACAGGTCAAAAAAGTGAAAATGGGTCTTCAACCTTATGATATAAGCCAGGGTCTCCAAACTTGGCAACTTTTGAGACTTGTGGACTTCAACTCCCAGAATTCCTCAGCCAGCATGGCTGGCTGAGGAATTCTGGGAATTGAAGTCCACAAGTCTTAAGGTTGCCATGTTTAGAAATCCCTCATATAAGCCTGTTTTTCTTACGTACCTCACTTTGCTCATTTAAAGCAGATGGGGCTTTCCTGACCTCTCCTTTCCTGATCAGGTGACCCTATTTAGGAACTATTAGCAGTCTTGAAATAGAAAGGTAGATTTCTAAAAACATCTGCTTTTTCAATATTTCTTGACTCTGGACAAAACATAGCTGGGCTTTGATGAGGGTGATTTATACCTTCAGAAACAAGGTTTTTAAGCTAGACTGCAAATTTGTTTAAATAAATTATGTTAGTGTATAATAGCCAAAATTCAACAGGAATCTGATTGCCCCTTTTTCAGCTAAATTTTTATTTAAAGGCAGAAGTTTTCATCAGATGCGTAGTGTGGCTGTCGATTTTTCTCAAACTTGGCCCCTTTAAGAGGAATGGACTTCAATTCCCAGAATTCAATTCCCATTCCCATGGCTGGCTGGGGAATTGGGGAAGATGAAATCAACACATGCTGATTAGGGAATTCTGGGAGTTGGAGTCCTTGCATTTGGCTGGGGAATTTTGGGAACTGAAGTCCATGCATGTAGGCTGGGGAATTCTGGGAGCTGAAGTCCACACACCTTTTAAGTTGCCAAGTTTGAAAACATGGACTAGTTTGAGGTGAGATTTAAAATGGGAGGGGATGGAAAGAGGAAGGAGAAAATCTGTGGCTCATAACACGAGTAATTGCTCTCGTTTTTGAGCCCCAGCCTCAAAAAATGTCAGTTTTGTTTTATAAAGGGAAACTTTGTATTAAAAATTATTCAAAATGAAGGAAGTGATGAATGGCAACTTAATTCCAAAAGTTGTGTTACACTGGAATGATCTAGTTAGGCTCTCCAGGAATTTTTATGTGATGTTGAAATACAGTGTAAATATTTTCAATAATAAACACTTCTACATTTCTGGATTTTGAGGTCTGTGTGATTAATTTTGGAGAAGGAAAGAGAACCAGTTCATCAGCCCTTTAGAATTCAGAACAGGGACCCCAATGAGGTTTCCCCCCCCCAACTGGGAATGGTTTAGTATAGGTCTACAAACAATTATGAACCTTTTCAACTAATGAAACTTCTTGGATGAGAAGAAACATCTTCTTTAAATTAAAAAAAGGCTAGTTGCCTTTTGAAAAAGCACCTTTGAGATAACTATGACCTGGATGGCTGAGTATCTCCACAGATACTTCTCAACCATAGAGTAGAGTAGAAAGAATGGAGTGGAGTGGAAGGGAAGGGGAGAGGAGAGGAGAGGAGAGAGTGGAATGGAATGGAACAAAATAGAATAAAAACTTTATTGTCACTTTCAATGTACACTAATCAGCATACATTAAAATGAAATTTCATTGCATTCAGCTCTTTAAAAAATACCATTTTGCATATACCCATATACACACACATTTATGACACACAGAAACATCACAATCTAGTTCGAATGTATACATATACGTGGCGGGGTAAAAAAAGAATCTTGCGAATTTACAATTCGGATGGCATAAGGAACAAAGCTGTTGCAGAATATAGTAGTTCTGCTATAAATACTTCAAAACCTCCTCCCAGAGTTTTTGCATAACTTTCATTAAATGTGATTGTATGATTGCGTGATGTTACAAATGACATCCACCCTCTGCTGGTTGTCCTCTTCTTTGTCTTTCCATATTTCCAAACAATACATAGAAATCTGGGTCTTTGTTTTGATTGATGGATCATATTCTGTTAAGTCAGTGTTGAACCTTACCAACCACATAGATGCACCTAATGATCGATCCCCATCCTGATGCTTCACCTCTTCCGATGATGCTCTTATCACCCCCATAAGGGAGTCCTTCCTCCTTGATGCTAGTGGTCGTCTTCTGATGATAATGTGCTATCAAATTGTTTTTGACTCTTAAGAGACCTCAAAGATATTTCCCTACAATGATCTGTCTCCAATCTGGTCCTTCGGGACGTCCTAAGGTGTCCCCATCACCATCCCCATCCACCATCTTCTAGTTCTCTTCTTCTCTTTCCTTCCATTATTTCCAAGCATACAGGTAGTCCTTGAATTACAACAGTTTGTTTAGTGACTGTTCAAACTTACAACTACTGAAAAAAGTGACTTATGACAGTTTTTCAGTTACGACCCTTGCAGCATCCCCATGCAACTTAGCAACTGACTCACATTTATGACAGTTGCAGTGTCCTGGGGTCAGGTGATCCCCTTTTGTGACCTTCTGAGAAGCAAAGCAAATGGGGAAGCCAGATTCACTTAACAACCGTGTTACTTATTTAACAACTTTAGTGATTCACTTAACAACTATGGCAAGAAAGGTCATAACACGGGGAAAAACATCTCAGTTAGCAAGAGAAACTTTGGGCTCAATTGTGGCTGTAAGTCGAGGACTACCTGTAATGAATTTTTCAAGGAATCTGGTTCTTTCCATTGGTTGACTAATATTCTATGAAGTCAACGTTGACCCTTGCCAACCACCCAGGCAGAGCATGATAATCAGTATCTAATTGAGTCTTTCAGGTTTTCTGACAGAGTCCCTGTTGCCACTGTATCTGAGTCCATCCATCTTGCCACTGGTCATTATCTTCTTTGCTTTCCTTCCATCTTTCCCAGCATCAGGACCCTGTCCAGATAGCTGGCCCTTGACATCATACATCCAAATTAGGATAATCTGAGTTTAGTCATTTGTGTCTTGAGTGAGAGAACCAGATTATTACATTCACTTACTTTCATATTTGAATGGACTTTTATTTTCATCTTTCTTCTTCTTCTTCTTCTTCTTCTTCTTCTTCTTCTTCTTCTTCTTCTTCTTCTTCTTCTTCTTCTTCTTCTTCTTCTTCTTCTTCTTCTTCTTCTTCTTCTTCTTCTTCTTCTTCTTCTTCTTCTTCTTCTTCTTCTTCTTCTTCTTCTTCCTTCTTCTTCCTTCTTCTTCCTTCTTCTTCC